>WOVY01001383.1:682500-961049 GCA_013436015.1 Rhipicephalus annulatus | reverse complement strand
GGCTAGCCCGTTCTGTGAAAAAATTGACGCTGTTGCTGTACAGATCAACTCGTAGATGTCGGAAGCCAGGCAACTACCTACACGATTTCGCTAATAGAGAAGAACCGCAGTTAATAACAGCCAATGGAAAAACCATACCCATGGTCGGCAGCATCAGGGTACTGGGTCTACTCATCGACGCCAACAGCAACAACGGAGAAACCTTCCGATGACTGGATGCAATTGCATGTCGAATAAGGATGCTCATAAAAAAGATAGCAAATAAACACAGTGGCATGAGAGAGGAAAACACAGTAAGGTTTAAATAGGTGTTCATGATAAGCAGAATAGTATACGTAGCGCCGTACTTGAAGTGGAAAATCGCGAAAAAGATTATGTCAAACTGCTTTATTCGGAAAATATTCAAATTAGTCATAGGGCTAACGATTAGTACAAGCACGAACAAACCGCTTACAACTAGACTTGCACAATATCATAGATCTGATCAATGATGCGCAACGTACGGTAATGAACGTCACTCTAAGAGAAGAGCAGAAAGACATATTTTAAAACGACTAGGCATAACCTAGCACACAAAACACGGCGTCAAGCTGGAAATCTGAAGAGAGACCAGGGAAACAATTATGGTACTCTCGTTGTCAAAAAAATATGCAGCCTGAACAAAATAAGGCCACATGAGAGACAGGTCAGAGCAAAGGAAATGCAGAAGACATTCCGTATTGACAAGGACGCAGTTTTTGTACACGCTGCTCCATAGCGCTCGCAGTAGCTCAGACAAACGCTACCGCGATAGTCAGTGACTCTCAAACGGCAGTGAGAAACTTTGCTAATGGCCGCATCTTCCTGGAGGCACCACACATTCTTCTCCGAAGGTGCCAAGCAAGCCAGAGAAATACATACATTACATGGACACCCGCTCACGCCTTCACGGGGGACAACAACGGGACTGTACATTACGCCGCTCGAAAGCTTACCGACCAAGCTACCCTCTGAAGTGCCGTCCCAGTATCCTCCGGTGTTGGCAGCACGGTAACCAAGTGGGAGTGGGAAGACAGAATGACCAGGTACAATGATAATACAAAATATTAGAAAAAACAGAGGAGCATATTGCCGTCTTCTCGCCAAACATTAAGCCCCGCTAGGGTGGTCTTGTGGCTAAGGTAGTCGGCTGCTGACCCGCTGGTCACGGGATCTGATCCCGGCTGTGGCAGCTGCATTTTCAATGGAGGCGAAAATGCTGTACGCCCATGTGCTTAGACTTAGGTGCACGTTAAAAAACTCCAGGGGATCAAAATTTCCGGAGCCCCCCACCGAGGCGTCTTTCATATTCATATGGTGGCTTTGGGGCGTTGAATCACACATATCAATCCATTGCCCAAAATTAAGAAAAAAAACTGTCTGTCGAATGGCGGCACTTACAAACTAAACGTATCCAAATCTTGCTCTCTCGCACATTATATAATACGATATCTACGAAATGAATAAATGCAAGCATTGTGACTCTAGAGTTACTTTAAAGCATATGGTATGGAAATGCCGAAGGATTAGTGCCCATAACAAGTATGCGGCCTCCAGCGACCGCCTTCGCGCGCACTGGGAAGCCGCAATGCTCAGCTCAGTTTTCGAAGACCAAATATGGGCCGTCCAGGAGACCGAGAAAGCCGCCAGGATTCAAGAACTCCTGGCCGTAATCTAGGCACGGCCATTGGCCCACCTCACGAACTTGCCAGACTTTGAATAAGTGCTTCCCTCCTCCTTGCTTTTCCCATGCGGAATCATCACTTTCCTGCTCTATTCTCTTCATTTATTTCAACTTTGTTTATTTGTAGGGTTTTAGGCCTAAGTTTAATTGGTTCGAAATCGGCTACTTCAACAGCTTCTCAGAATTATGCAACGCAATTCGCATCAATCAACGAGTTCAACGCTATGTATCAGACATCTGTTAGACACTGCGGCACAGCTAGTAAAAGTGGTGCTTGTATACACATCCTCCTAGGCAGTTGGTCTATTTTCAGCAAAAGTTTTACGAGACCACAAGAAGGGCCAAGTTCAGCACCGCATCTGCCGCCACTGCCACCGCCACGCCCGGTGTTCGTAAACAGTATCGCGAGGAATGAGAAAAATTAACTAACTTATTAGTAACATTAATTGATTGAAAAGTTTATTGGACTATTTACAATGTACTTTCGCTTGTTGGCTTTAGCGCCATTGTGTAAAAAATAGAAACAAACATAGTAGATCCCTCCGACATACTAATCAGTAAAACAAGATTGATGACTAATATGTGGGGTTGACCGTCCCAAAACCACCATATGATTATGAGAGACGCCGTAGTGAAGTGAAAGACGAAAGTAAAACGTGTTCTTAGAGAAGCCATTTAAAAATACAGGGTAAGCAAAACTACTTTAAAAATCGTTTTTTTGCGCGATTTCTATCTGCAGCTTTCTATGAGCCAGTCATTTGTTTGTTCTAAAGTGACATTTTCTTTTTGTGTAAAAATCACATATTTCAAAACTTAAGCGGCGACCTGTTTCACCTTCTTTGGTTACACTTCACCTGAGTGCACACGTGGGTAGCTAAAAACGCGCCGAAATGAAGGGTACAAATTTTTCGACAACTTCAGTGGTATTGATATTTTGTCTTGCAACAAGCGCTTCATATGCCGAGTCAATGCTTAGTCGCAGGTAGAAGTATTTTGCAGGCGTTTTTTGCACGTTTTTTTCGCGCGCGGCGCACGTTCGCATAATTCCAAAAGCATTATGGTTAGGCCATTAAAAGAAATATACGTAGTTTAGAGGACACGCGAAAGGTGCTCTGGACCACGTATTTTCACATGGCATCAACGGATACCAATTCATCCCACTGCCTTTGCCCGAAGAACGCTGATACCTGGTGCGAATTAAATAAAGCTCAGTTCAGTGGTGAACCATCCGTTCACAAAGGACACCTTCGGCATCTGTTCTTGAGGCTGTTAAGCCGATTGATCAGAAACTTGCTAAACCCGTATTACTTGCGAAATTCTCCATAGGAAAACTCAAAACTCCAACGAGTCGTTAAACACAGTGATGCCCATATACCACGCCGAAAAATTCCCTTTGAGACTCATGATAATTCCCCATTTTGGGGACTTTTCCCGGCAAACGTTGGCCAAATTCCCAGCATATTTTCCTGCATGACAGTGCTAATTTTCGCCCGCATCCATGTACACGCTTACTATATTCACACGTGTCTCATGTACTAGCGACTTTTAAAATCATGACTAGCCCCTCCACTGCCGCACAACAAAAGCATGACTTTATAATGTATATACGGTTAGTACTCAGCATATTTTGGGCTTCAACTCTAACACAAAAAGTTAACTAGAATCGCTCCGCGTAGATATCAGACACAAATCTTAAAGGCTATGGTTGCGTGGAGCATGGCCAGCACCAATTACAGCAGATGAAGACCTCCTGTGACAGCTATTTATCGATCGTCATAGAAAATTTCAACCATTCCTAAAAATCTCTGCAGTATCACGAAAATCCCTTTTCTCCTTTGGCTCAAAATTACTGGCGAAAATTCCCCCCCCCCAAAAAAAAGGAAAATTCCTCGCACAGAGCGTCACTGGTTGAACATTGTCACGTGAAAGCGTGCTCCAAAAAACGTGTTGCTCTGACACCCAACACTGAAAATATGCAGTCTTGACGCTCCAACCACCTTTATTGATGACAATATAGTTCGTGTAAGTGTGCGTAACTCGTTTCGAATTTCGCCAGGTCGTTACACAGTGCAGGGTCTACGCGCACTTGACCTGCGTCGACAGTTGTTCGCTGACAGGGCAGCAAAGCAGGCGACAAGGAGGCCCGCCATGCCATGCACCTCAACTGAAAAAGAAAAAAGTCATATTTGGGAAAAATCTGCGGCTGGTGCCTGTTAAAAGTGCCCTTCAATTGGCGGTTGTTTGGTGTTAGTTTTGAAATAAAGCATCTTTTTTCATTTTAAACGCGAATATCTCAACACGTGCTTTTTTTTCACCTGAGTACCTTTTTCTCAGCAACCACTCTATCTAGAAACATCGACTTCAGCCATTATTTAGAGAACGCGATGGAGAATATACTAAAACAGAATTATCCTTGTGGCGAGAGATTACTTGTTTAACACATCTAATACCGATTAATAGGTGATAAATATAAACCTTAAATAGGAAAAATTACAAAAATAGCATCACAAGTTTCAGCGATAATTCTGCTCCAGTAAGAAGAGGAGTGGCTTATAATTACAAAAATAGTGACATAATTATTGCAACGTTTATGGTTATTGTCTAAAATGTACATAAAGTTGGCCTGAAATACATGGCGGGTGTAGGGATTACTGTGTTCCCTAATGTTTACTGTTCAATGAGATAAAAGAGCTTGTGCAATGTATATTGATGGTTTACATCTATAGCACTGCTTAACTTAGATTTATCGACGTTGCCGTTCAGTCACACATCTCCATCTAGACGATGAATGTCGATCTGTAATGATCAAAGAAATCCTTGAGGTCCTCGATGCTTGTGGTAGCTCAAGCAGTTGAGCGTGAGAGCAGAACTCAAGAAAACGATTCGACTGCTAAAAGAGAGTGACTGCTAGAACGCCGAAGTGTGCCTGCACGCGGCATGTTAGAGTTATGAGAAGGAAGTGCAACGCACGGCACGTCTTTCTTTTGGCCAGCCGCGATTGTTCAAGGGGTGAGCGTACGTGGAAAACGCAGAGTTTAAAGCCAGTCGAAGCCGATGGGCGTCGCATATTATGGATGGACGCTATGAGTGATGCCAACGCTTGGAGTAAGGTTACCACCTGGGGTGTGGTAAGGCATTGCTGAAATTGCATTTCTGCTGTAAACAAGGTGAATCGGTCCGACACTTAATAAGCTAGATTCACACGAGCAGATCCAATGGAGTAGGATATTTCGCAGCGGACGGCGCATCCTATGACGCACACGTTATCAGAACCATGTAGTTTTCTAAATGTTCACTAGAGGGAACTCTGGCGCTAGAGTCAAGGAAAGCTGCAACGCACGGCGCTTCAGCGAGCATGGTTATGGTGGGTAGTACATGGGTTTGTTTTTTTTTCGCACTTCTGGCTTCTTGTTTGTTCGAAAGGTTGAAAGCTGTTTTCTCACAAAACGAAAATCAGCAAATGTTCAGCACTTGCGCTTCCCCACCTAAATCTTTTAAACTTGCCATTTCAAATCGAGTCAAGAAATTCAAAAGGTTCGTTTGTTCCTTCAAAACTATACCGAAACACAACAATAAATGAAGCCACAAGTGCAATTCACCATCCTCAAGTACAAAGACTATGCAAATCCATGTACTTCCCATAATTTCCTTGGTCGCTCAACGCTTTCAGGGCCAGAGTTCCTTTTAGTTAATTTTAGGAAACTATATAATGAGATGTCCCCATCCTCACCTTCTCCGGCTTTCTCCGCTTGTGCCACAGATCGAAATGCCTAGCCCATATGCTCGTGAGCAAATGTCGTTTAAAACAGTGTTACATTTTTTAACGCACTCTGGTATCTGGTGCTCCTGCAAGACAAGCGTTGCGTAAGCGCGTGATTTGAGAGTAAGCACTCGGATTCCGTGAGGTGCGCTGCGGCTGTGGCCATGCGATGCCTCCGCGGTTTCGTCGGATGGAACTGGTCACGTGAATGTTCGGTCCACGGAGAGGTGGAATTTTTTCCTCGCGCGTGAATGCACCTTAGAAACAATGCTTTGAAGGAACTAAAAGCGGATACCACGGTTGCGATGCACTACTGCACGTTACCAATAACGCTGTGACGGGATAGTTGTACAGAGAATTCTGTATTTTTCAAGGTGTGCAAAGTATGTGGCCTTCGCGCATAGCATACCCGGTGTCAGCTGTCTGACCTATGGTCCGTGTGTTGAAATCTCAGTGATGAAACGTTTGTTTTATTATCGTGCGTAATTTTTTTGATGTTACTTCCGTGGGAGACCTACGTCAATGAAGTATACGTCAATAAAACACTTCCGAGCTTTAAAGATACGAGCGACGTCCAACTCGTCCACTTCTTATTGCTGGGCAAGGAATGGCGGTCGTGTGCAAGGCAGCGCACCAGAAATTCATCAGCTTCGCTCGAATTAGTAAGTCGTCGAGTATTCATTTGGTAGTCACCTCAATGTCTTGCTGTAGGTAAGGCAGTGTATTTGTCGGGCTTTCTTCATAAAATCAGCTTACCCCTAGCTGTCACTGTCGAACTCCTGGGGACTGCCAAATGGGGTGAAGCCATTCTCTTAAATATGGCACAAAGTGGAAATTGTTCGAGAACTGCTTTTGCAAGGTGCCGCAGGGCCGGAGAGTGTCTGTCGGAGCTTACCGTGCTTGACGGCTGCTTTCCGGTACCCTCTCACTGTCCACCTTCAGATCCGCGCAAATCGAGTCTTCGCCTCGAGAGCAACGCAGTATTTTTCAAGCATCCTTCTTTGGTGCTCCACCGTACAATGCCACCTCATCTTCTGAAGGTGTTCGGCCGCAGCTCGGGTCGCGTGCAATGGGATTTTCTCTGACCAATCTCGTCCGTGAATGTGTCGTGTACTCGCACCATCGGGGTCTCGCACACAATCGCCACATTGCAGCGTGTGGCACACGCCTTGCACCCTTTTACTCATTACTTAAATGGTATGGTGCACGCTTCCCTATAACTTCACGAAAACTGTGATGATTTATAGCGTATTGGGCACGATTGTAGTGTGCTTGTAGTAGTTTCTCTAAGAGCGTTTTAAATGCTCTAAAAAGCAGCTCTTTTATTTTTTGCTCTGCCTGTCATTTTTCGCTCTGCGTGTTTCGTGGAGACGTGGCACTTATGAGCACCTATGCGATATTGTAAGCTCCCGTTACGTTTTGATTTGTGAGGCAGTGACGCTATTTTTTTCGTAATTTATTGGCTACGTCACAGGCTATGCACCAGTAAAATATATCGCTGTGATTCTATTTCCTTTGTCTCTTATGCAGGTATTCTTGATACTGAGTCAATTGAAGCAAGCGGGGGTGTCTCCAAAGGCGTTCATGATCGAACGCTACGATTTCGAGCCACAAAGCGAGATACACTACTACGAAGAAGCTTTAGGCACCGACGTGAAGTGCAAGGTCACGCCTTTCGCCTATACGGCAAAAACAAAGACAGTATTGGCCATGTTTTAAACATGATATTGTCATGCACAGTAGTACGCCGTTGTATTACTGTGCAGTAGTACTGCTCACCTCCTGGGAACTTCTGTATCCACATCGATATGTTTTATGAATATAGCACGTCGCCAAGCTGAATAAAATTGCGATTTATATGATCACGTGCAAATTGTATTGATACGTATTCATCGAAAAATTTACAATGAAAAAATTCACAGCTCCGCCGCATGGGTAAGATACTTCTCGTGGATTTTCTCTACCTGACATTCTTAGGACCTTGCCAAGCATTTTTACTGCATAACACATAGGATCAATTTGAGGTGTACGATTGCAGCATTCAGAAGACGGCTGAATTCAGTGTAGCCTTCTTGAGTGTTTGCGAATTGTTGGACCAGATTATATCGTCATCAGTGTCAAAGACATCGTCATGGCGAATAGCGGGTACTTAGCATCGTCGTCAGCATCAACGTCACCGTGAGCACAGACAACGGACAGACCTAGCTCATAGGGTGCTTCACCACTAAATCACCATTTTTTTCATGATTGAAAAATGATGGATTCAAATAAATTCAAGAATGGAAAATATTATATAGTCTGAGAATCCAACCCAGACCATTTGTTTCACAAGGAGGCGTCCTGCTACACAGCCATGCCATTTGCTTGAAGAAAGGAAGGAATGAAGGAAAGCGTTTAGTGACAGAAAGGCGTTTGTGGTACCGGCCAGCTGGGTTCGCAAGTGGCATTAGCAGTGGTGGCTGTTATTAACCCAGGACGCCACAAGCGGCTATCGCCCTTAGAGCCCTGTCGATCAAACTGCTCTGATTGTCAAGGTTATTACTAGACTGCAAGTCCTCTCACGGCTCCACACTCGCTTGTTCCATGATGGACAGGCCAGAAAACGCCCGGCTGGTTTTCGCAGTGTGTGTAGGCCGGAGTTCTTTCAGAACATCATAGGCAGCAAGCCGAGTATTTTGTTGAGTGGTTTTATTTAGAAAATGCAAGTTTGTATAAGTTCTGGTCTGGATTAAGCACCAGGTGACAGCTTCCTTCATTGTGAGCTTCTTGTGGCGGAGGCAAGAGATACGCCTGAGTCTCTTGTAATGATTTAGGAAAGCCGCATGCTCACACAGGACTTAAAAAGCTCCTCTGAGGGAGTGTGAGGAGCTGTTTGTTCTGTTTTGTACCCTCAAGCCGCAATATCTGCCTCCTGGTACCCTTCCAGTCGCATGTGACATAGCATTCATATTATCTGTCAAACAATAAGGACGCTTTTGTGTGTCAAGAGTTTTGTCGGGTTTTGATGCAGCTAGAAGATCTTTAAACATTGCTTGACCAACTTACCAAATAAAAAAATTCTACATGTTCCTGAGAGTTCGTTAGGACGTCCGGAGACCGTCTTTGGTGACTATCGGTAGCAATGTCCAGAGTGACAGCTGTTGTTTCGGCCTCCGTAGTGGAAGAGCGGTGGATTGATGCAGTGGTGATTTCGCGAAGACGGTGGTCGACTATCATGGCTACGGCCTTATTGCAAATATCAGTGTACAGCACTGGATCTTCGTTTCTCGCGCTCGACTTATTTTAGCACACTATCTAAACAGTTATGGGAAGAGAAACTGGCCATTTAACTCTCATGACTCGTGTAGACTCCCACTGGTAGGGACCTTCTTCGGCGCATTGGGCTTATGGAACCTTTCGAGATATCGCCAAAGAACATCCTGTTACCACAAACCACCAAGCTGCCTACAAGGTTGCTCCATACTCAGTGATATGAATTCGGAAATTCATATTGCTAGACATTTCTTGAAGTAGCTTCGAAAAGAAACGTCACATGAATGCCCTGCAGTTGAAGGTGCCTCCTTGACGTATGAATTTTCGCTGACGTCTTTTTTCCTTCTGTGCGTGCCAATAAACTTTGAACCTATGACTCTAATATGACTTTGTGTGAAAGAGAAATATAAATACCACAATGCGTGAACTGAAAAAAAATGAACGAGACATACTTATGAAATATACCAAAAGTTTTAACGAAGTAATTTGAAGAGTTAATTAGAAATCACGGTCAAACTTTATATCAAAGAATAATATACATGCAGTTACCCGTGTGCTTAGGTAGTACTGAATGATAACTACGGGTAGGCATTAGGACCCTTTGCACATGCTTTCAAGACATCTACCACTTTCTAGGGCTCAAATTTGATTGTTTATAAGATGTGGTAAAGCCTTTGAACAGTGGGTCGTCCTCTTCAGCGCCTTCTAGTGGGTCGCCCTTTGCATAAGAAGAAGAGCGGCTCGCGCAGAGAGTCGATCCCCGCATTGACTGTTGCTGTCGTTAATCATCGCTATGTGTCCGCCAATAAACCGCTTAACAATTTGGTGGAGAGTGCTGAGAGTGATCTGCCCTTCAAACACCTTCGGTCCGCATTCGATGCCCTTGGAGCTTCGATCCCGTACCGTGCCTCCAACCATGCACCAAGACGCCGCCCAGCAAACGCTTCCTCCTACGCCGACGCCATGTCCCGGTGTCCCCCGCATCCGCGACCCTCCTGTCTTCACCGGAGCGGATGGCACCGACGTCGAGGACTGGCTGGCCATGTACGAACGCGTGAGCGTTCCCAACCATTGGGACGAGGCAGGTAAACTCGGCAACCTGTTTTTCTATCTCGCGGGTGTGGCCGGCATGTGGTACAACAACCACGCATCTGATTTCCCGACATGGTCCGCTTTTAAAACCGCTGTTGTCGACGTGTTCGGTCGCCCGGCCGTTCGTAAGCTGCAAGCTGAACAGCGTTTACGTGAACGAGCCCAGCAGACCGGCGAGTCCTTCACAAGTTATATTGAGGACATCCTTGACTTGTGCAAGAAAGTCGACCTGAACATGTCAGAAGCAGACAAAATCACGCATGTTCTAAAAGGCATCGCCGACGATGCCTTCACCATGCTCCTGGCAAAGAACCCCCGAACTGTGGCAGAAGTCATCATGTTATGCCAAAGTTACGACGAGCTGCGGCGGCAGCGCTTGATGACCCGTCGCCCGCCACCACGTGATGCTGATCTCTCGGCCCTGTCAGCAGTTCCTGACCACGCAACCTTGCTCGCCGAAATCAAGTCGTTCGTGCGTGAGGAAGTTGCCCGCCAGGTCTCTCTACTGGCTTTTGCTTCCCCACAACATGCTCAACAGCCATCAAGTACACTTCTACCTCCGCTCCGCCGAGCCATTCAGCAGGAAATCGCGGAGGTCGTCCCTGAATACTACCAGCCGCCTCCTGCATCTGTGCCACTCAGCTACGCCCAAGTTGTTGCAAGGCCGCCCCCACTGATTTCTGCAACTGTTCCCCTAAATTACACCGAAACCGTCGCGAGGCCCCAGGCCTTTGGAGAAACGGTCTCGCCTACATACGCCGGCGTCACCCACGTGCCCCGAGTGCCGCCTACCATGCACTCATATCAGCAGCCGGCTCGCCAATCGCGTTCTGCGACATGGATGCGACCCGCAAACCAATGGCGCACTGCTGACAATCGCCCCATCTGCTTTGCTTGTGGTTGCGTAGGTCACGTGGCACGCTATTGCAATCGTGTGCAGCAACCGCAGGTCGCCTCGAACTTTCCCAGCCAATCAAGCCGCTCTTATGACCAACCGCCGCCTATGTCACCGTCGTCCCGCCCCGTTCCGTCTACCCGCCGTTCACCATCTCCACGACGTCGCTCACTGTCGCCAATGCGGCCACGTCCACTCGAGGGCGACCAGGAAAACTAGTCGTCGCAGTCCACGAGGCAAGGGCTGCGACGCTGTCGAACTGCGGAAGCCCTCAGGAAAGCCCGTCGAACGTGATAGACGTGCTTGTGGATGGCGTTCGTGCATATGCCCTTGTAGATACTGGAGCCGCCGTATCCGTGATGGACGAAAAACTTAGCCGATTACTGCGCAAAGTGACCACGCCGCTTTGTGGGCTCTCCCTCCGTACAGCCAGCGCCCAAAGTATTCACCCTACGGCGATGTGCACAGCCCGCCTTATGATTCAGGACGTGATGTATGCGGTCGAATTCATCATAATTTCTTCATGCTCTCACGACGTCATCCTAGGATGGGATTTTCTCTCCCGCCACGACGCCGTCATTCATTGCGCACCAGCAGAAATAGAACTCACGCCATTCTCTTCATTGACGCCGGCCGACAATCCATCCGCTACAAGCAAGGTACTCGTCAGAGACGACACTCAAGTGCCTGCAAACTCGTCCGTTGCGGTGTCGCTCTACTGCGCAAGCCTTTCTGACACCGCTGCACTCCTCTCGCCATCTCATCGTGTCTTCATAAAAAAAAGCTTGCTGGTTCCTTTCGCGACCGTGCAACTCACTCACGGCAGCACCACTATTTTTGTTGTGAACTCATCTCCGTACAGCGTTACGTTGGTGCGAGGGGAATGTCTCGGCAGCGTGGAACCCATCGAAGACGCGCAAGTTATGGATCAACCCGATGACATGCACTGCTCAAGTTCCTGTACGCTTGGTGCTGTTTCGACATCTGGTTCATCATCCGATGATATATTCGGTCCCTGCATACCCGACGACCTTACGCAGGGCCAGCGTTCCCAGCTTTTGGGCCTGTTGGAAGAATTCCGCTCTTCTTTCGATGTCGCTCAACCTTCTCTCGGCCGCACATCCACCGTTACGCATCGCATCGACACAGGCGCACAGCCACCGCTGCGGCAACGTCCATATCGCGTATCCCCCACAGAACGCCGTGTAATCAACGAGCAAGTCGACGACATGCTTCGCCGCGATGTTATTCGCCCCTCTAGCAGCCCCTGGGCATCTCCTGTCGTTCTCGTCACGAAGAAGGACGGTTCTGTGCGGTTCTGTGTGGAACTACCGACGCCTCAACAAGATCACCCGTAAGGACGTGTATCCACTACCGCGGGTAGATGACGCGATTGACAGCCTGCAAGGAGCAGAATTCTTTTCATCCCTCGATTTGCGCTCAGGGTACTGGCAAGTACCTATGGCTGAGGACGCTCGACCGAAGACCGCTTTTGTCACTCCCGACGGCTTGTACGAGTTCAACGTTATGCCGTTTGGGCTGTGCAATGCGCCCGCCACCTTTGAGCGCATGATGGATACAGTTCTGCGTGACCTAAAATGGCACACGTGTCTGTGCTACCTCGATGACGTCGTCGTTTTCGCTCCTGACTTCTCGACGCATCTTCAACGCCTTCGGCACGTTTTAACGCGTCTGAGCAACGCCAGTCTGCAACTGAATCTAAAGAAGTGCCAATTTGCAGCTCGGCAGCTGACAATACTCGGCTACGTCGTGTCCAAGGACGGAATTCTCCCTGATCCAGCCAAGCTTCGGGCCGTGACCGAGTTCCCCAAGCCGACATCCGTCAAGGAACTGCGCAGTTTCGTAGGACTGTGTTCCTACTTTCGGCGCTCCATTCGAAACTTCGCGACTATCATATCGCCGCTGACGAAGCTTCTCGGAAGTAACGGGTCTCTCCATTCGTGGTCATCACAGTGCGACGACGCTTTCAGAACACTTCGTCGTTTGTTGACGTCGCCTCCCATACTCCGCCACTACGACCCTACGGCCCCTACAGAGGTACACACGGATGCCAGTGGTGTCGGCCTCGGCGCTGTCCTTGCGCAGCGCAAACCAGGGTTCCCGGAATATGTCGTGGCGTACGCGAGCCGTACGCTTACTAAAGCCGAGACTAATTACACAGTCACCGAGAAGGAATGTTTGGCAATCGTCTGGGCCCTTGCAAAGTTCCGACCTTATTTGTATGGTCGCCCATTTGATGTCGTCACCGACCACCACGCACTATGCTGGTTGTCGTCATTGAAAGATCCCTCAGGCCGTCTCGCCCGGTGGGCACTTCGCCTGCAAGACTATGACATCCGCGTGCTATACCGCAATGGAAGGCAACATGCTGACGCCGACGCCCTGTCGCGCTCTCCCTTGCCTGACGACAATGCCAACAACTCAGTGTATCACCTTGCCATTTCTTCGATTAGCATTCATGCCATTGCTACTGAACAGCGCAAGGATCAATGGATTGCCTCACTGATCGACTTGCTGACTGATCCATCCACTCCATCCACTCGCGCGTTGCGTCGTCAAGCCCACCATTTCGCCGTTCGCGACGACCTCCTCCACCGACGCAATTACAACGGTGACGGCCGCCAGTGGCTACTAGTCATACCTCGCAGTCTGCGCTCTGACATATGCGAATTCTTCCATTCTGATCCGCAATGTGCGCACTCCGGGGTATCGAAGACTTACCACCGCATTCGCCAACGGTACTTTTGGCGCGGCATGTACCGCTACGTGCAGAAATTCGTTCGCTCGTGCATAGAATGTCAGCGCCGCAAAACTTCAACGCAACTGTCACCGGTAGGTCTGCAACCTCTACCTTGCCCTGCCAGGCCGTTTGGGCGCGTTGGCATCGATTTGTATGGGCCACTTCCACTTACGTCAGCTGGTAACCGCTGGGCCATTGTTGCTGTGGACCACCTCACGCGATACGCCGAAACTGCCGCTCTCCCCGCGGCTACAGCGAGCGATGTGGCCTCCTTCCTGCTCCAACGATTCATGCTGCGACACGGTCCACCTCAGGAACTGCTCAGTGATCGAGGCCGCGTCTTCCCATCTGAAGTCGTCGAAGCCATTCTCAAAGAGTGCAACGTTGTTCACCGCAAAACTGCTGCTTACCACCCGCAGACGAATGGCCTCACGGAACGCTTCAACCGTACGCTCGGCGACATGCTTTCCAAGTACGTCGCCGCCGATCACACAAATTGGGATGACATTCTACCCTTCGTCACCTACGCATATAACACCGCCCCTCAAAGCACTACTGGCTTTTCACCTTTCTTTTTATTATATGGAAGGCACCCGTCACACACCATCGACACTATACTTCCGTACAAGCCAGATCCGTCCGAGTGGGCGCCTATTTCTGCTACAGCCAAGCTTGCTGAAGAGTGTCGAGAGCTTGCAAGGACCTTTACAGCGCATGATCAAGAGCGGCAAAAAGTCATTCGCGCTGACGCCAGCACTACTGCGCCCACGTTCCTCCCTGGAGCGCTCGTCTGGCTCTCGATCCCTACTACTGCAACTGGCCTATCTTCAAAACTATTGCCCAAGTACGAAGGCCCCTACCGTGTCGTCAAATGCACTTCCCCAGTCAACTACTTGATTGAACCCATCGAACCATCTTCGGACATGCGTCGTCGAGGACGCGACATTGTTAACGTGGAGCGCCTGAAGGCCTACCATGACCCGCTCATTGTAACCACCTGTTAGGTCGCCAGGCGGCTCCCTTTTCGTACCCGGGGTAGTTGTGGTAAAGCCTTTGAACAGTGGGTCGTCCTCTTCAGCGCCTTCTAGTGGGTCACCCTTTGCATAAGAAGAAGAGCGGCTCGCGCAGAGAGTCGATCCCCGCATTGACTGTTGCTGTCGTTAATCATCGCTAAGTGTCCGCCAATAAACCGCTTAACAAAGATACCATTTGACACTGTTAGTCCCCCTTTCTGTATTAAATACGCACGTCTTCGCCCGTCTCGTATATTCACTGGCGACCTGGGATTGTGCCTAAAATACAACAAAACAAATCATGATTCGTCAATATTATGTGGACCATCGCAAATTTTTAACACCAACATTATATGTGTATTGAAGAACAGAAGGTTCATAATTTATGATTGCGCAAATATTATTGGAGTCGTTACCTGACCAACTGGGCGTTTCGTCAATACATCCTGTTGTGGGTGTGAGTGATTCACGGAGAAAAACGACGAAGCTGGGGAGTCATGGCTCGGCTGTGTGGAGCTAACAAAAACGTGAGGAATAGTATGCAATGTTGATAAAATTGAATAAAATATTTTAAAAATAGGTCTATATAATTGGTTATAAAAATCAAACATATTCATTAAAACATTAGTCTTGTTTTTCTTTTCATCGTGAAATACTCTAACAAATGATTTCAAAACTGTCTATCACTTACAATTTCGAAACCATTAACAAATTTCTTTTTTTTAGCAAGCCACCGCTCGTTTCGTGGCCGATCCACCATATAGATAGGACCATGATACAGGGGCAATCAATCAATCAATGCTTTGATAAAACCAAATTACTAACAGACCAACCTATAATACTCATGCCTAACTTTTTTATTTATGTTTATTTTTAAATTAAGGTGTTACTATGATTCATAATCTAGTACTAAAAAGGTAATTTGTACAATTGAGTGAGCAGTAAAAGCTCATATATAGTTTGTAATATTTTTGTATTATTTCCACTACACTAAAGTTTTAAAAGACTTTTTAAGAGTCCTCAATTCTTGGGTAATCCCCCGCAATGGTCCTGAGCCACAAGAGAAGGTGAAGAAAAAGAACAAGTTTGCGGTGCTTCCGATAACCTAAGTGAGTCAAGCACTACTCCACAACTTTTACATATAGTTGTACCAGGTTACTGTGGAAATGCGACGTGCTAAATCACCGCTGATCACAAGTTTGATTGCACAGACGCATAACGCCGTAACGCCGCTACAAACTCACCCTTCTCCCGGTACAGAAAAAAACGGTTCCCTGGTCCCTTTTCGGTCTTTTTAAGGTGAGATGATATGACAAGCACTGCCTTCCAACCCTGTCAAAAAATAACTGACCGCCGCGAACATCCTAGATGAAGACGCTAGAATCAATCACAGCGATTGACCGAATATAGATGCATGTATTCTGACAAAATAAAGGGAAATATTTCTGAAATATCTACTGCAAGGACACGAAAAGAAGAAACGTGGATTGTCGAGGTCACACAATGTGCTAGGCAGCACAACCGCAGTCTCTTGTAAACGTAGGAATGATGCTGCACCCATGTGGTACGAGCCTCTACCAGCCCATTACACCGAGTTCTTGCAACGAATACCCCGACATCCACAGAAAGGACGGACTGGTCGCCTAACAGTTGCTGCTGCAGATGGTCAAGACTATCACCGGGACTTGCCTCCTACCACCCCTCAACTTTCAAATAGTGTCGCGCAATATCTTAGCGTTACACAGGTGTCTACACAACGATGCCACGACCGTGTTTGGCTAAGCCTATACAAATGTCTAACGTGCTTTCTGCACCTTCAACAGACGTGAAATCTTACATTGCAGGCTCCGAAAAGGCTCTACATTTCCTGCAAGGCATGGCACCGATGCCGATTGCGGCAAGTACTGCTAGTTTCCTTTAAGAGTCTCATAAAAGGGGTCAAGAATTTCATGTCTGCAGCCCACTAGCACCTCAGACCATGGCTGCCATGCAACCGGTGACGAGACAAGCACGTAAACTTCGGCACTCCGTGTCCTGCCTGGGCTAAGGACGCGAAGTGGCGATCTACGAACAGGGACTCCCGCCCCGCCGCGGTGGTCTAGGGGCTAAGGCACTCGGCTGCTGACCCGCAGGGCGCGGGTTCGAATCCCGGCTGCGGCGGCTGCATTTCCGATGGAGGCGGAAATGTTGTAGGCCCGTGTGCTCAGATTTGGGTGCACGTTAAAGAACCCCAGGTGGTCTAAATTTCCGGAGCCCTCCACTACGGCGTCTCTCATAATCATAGAGTGGTTTTGGGACGTTAAACCCCACATATCAATCAATCAACAGGGACTCCCGCGTGACCGGCAGAGCCATCAAAACCAGCAGCACTAATCACATCCCCATCGTATTGGGCAGCTGGAAGAAGACGCCGTGTGTAGCCTTCCTAGCGCTGTGTTTTGTTGCCGCGTCCCTTATCTAGCTCTGGGCGTTCTACGACACCACTGACGTCATCATAGCCAGACACAATATCTCGGGAGACAGCGGCACCAAATGATTGTTCCACCGGAAGAAGATGGCGCCTTTCACATTTTGAGCAGCCACAGAGCTTATCAGAAAGGACCTTATCAGACGACACAAAAGCTACGATTTCGAAGAGGCATCTGAGCTCCATGGCCTGAAAGCTTGCTTGGAAAAAATGCGCCTGAAAGTGGGAACGAAAAAAAGATGTCGTCTAGTGTAGTAAATGCTGTGAACAATCTGGGGCGAATAAAAGATATTGCATAATTGGCACTATATACGTGATCGTGATTTTGAACTGTGCGATTATATTGAAGTGGCTGGTCAATGCATGTTTCGCGACGCCACTACCCACAAGGTCTGTTTGTGGGTGCATAATTCATGTTAGCCGTGAACCGTAAAATGTAGCACGTGCCATATTTTTGTCACAAACGTCATGCTATCTAGTATACTGGTTGTTCTTTATGTTTGTTTCTTTCTGGTGCATAATTAAAGAGGGATAGATGACATAGAAATTACTCCCGTGGCTATATGCCACCAAGAAAATTCATTTTACAAACACCTTCACAATTGGCGGCTAAGCGGAGACAGAAAATAGTCGCTCGGTCAGGCACAGTAAATATTAGGGAGACCGACAAACCAGTCAGGCCAATATTAGCTTCTAGTTTGCCATTCAAGTCTCTAAACGAATATTCTAACCCTGTACAGCCGGGTGACCAGGAAAGCTGTTTAGCGCACGGTAGTGAGATGATGCAGATTTATGTGGCACAACCGCAATAGAAGTTTTTGAACACACATAGACACAACATATTATTCTTCGTTGTATTAGACGCAACGCATAAGTTTTAGGGGTAGTTAAATCATAAATGTTCTTCCTTTAAAGGAACTGTCGGGCTACAATGTGGGGACCACGTGTTCACACCCGCAAGCTTTCTATGCTGGAGAGAGTGCCTGTAGAGGTGGTAACGAGAATACGCCGTTGCTGCGTTCCTCAACGGGAATATTCAAGTCAGGAAACATAGCTTCCCTTGTTGGCACATAACGAAAGCGGAATAATTCTCACCTAGAGAAGGACTCAGTAAGCAACGCAACGGAAGTTATAACTTGCAACAAGTGCTTATTTTAAACAGCATGGAAAGTCATGTATCTATGTAGGTGTGGTGAGTGTTGACGACACACGGGCATGAGATTAAGCTATCTAAACACGGCATGAAGAAAGGCTAATTCTCTTCCTGACGAAGTAACAGAATGCATGCTAATAAACAGAAGGAAGGCGTAATAATGCATGAAAACAGAACGTGAGCTTGTTTCGTTATTTACAAAAATCTTGTATTGCCTGATTCGTGTTGCTACCTTCCTGGCGCTTGGTGTACGCGAAGACCCCGATGTTTATGCGCTGAAGGAATCAGGGTAGTATCACTATTCAGCAATGATCCACTCAGTTAAAAAAAACTTCGAATAAATGCCAGGACGACCCACTAACGTCCTTGCTTTCCAATTTCTGGCATTGGAAAAGGAAAATATGAGGAAGAATCGTTACGTATTTCCAACGGAAGAAAAAAAGGAAGCAAGCAAGAAAGGAAGAAAAAAATCGCCGCATATCCATGGAGTGAATGTTGATGAGCTGGTGAAACTCTGGAAAGTACATCGGTATGCCGTGAATCTTTTGTGTATTTGGCCCAGTCGATCATCAAAGACGTGAGAAACACAGTGTGTATATATACACAACGCAATTTTATTCGAAAATGGCGTTGAGGCATGGCTTCCATTCCCCCTTCATTATAACTGCTCTATAGTTGGTAAAGTCATAGGGAGTTTGCAAAGAAGAGATTGATACAGGTTGCTCAGATAGTGGTTGGTTGCATTTTATCATACGATATGAATCTAAAAGCATGTATATATGTCCTGCACGAGAGTACGAATCAGCACCTTTCCGAGCCCTCCGCTCAGCCGCCTTCTCTGCGTCGCTGATACTCATAAAGTGGGCTGACTGCCGACCGAAAGACGAAACGCGCCAAGAGCGAAAGCATTTCATGCCAGTGACTCCCAGCAGACGGCTGTGACACTAGCACGCATCAAAGCGGACACATCCTACCAACGAGAGGGCAGATGCGACTTCGAGCGGTCTTCTATCACACTAAATTACACGTCTCCTACGCATGAGAAGGGTGGATGGATGAATCTGGCTTTGCCATTTATATCGGGTGGTGGCTCCCGCTGCCTAGCCATAACGTCTCTATCGCACTGTCCTTTGCCCAGCGGAGGCCACTCGCCATCGATACTCCAAAACGACAGCACCTCACCGATCGCACCGCTAAGTTCATCACCTGGCACCCTATCTGTCCTTGTTTCACAACAACTTGTCGACCCATACTGCCGCACTATTGTTGACTGCTTCATCGGCTCTACTACTCTTCCAAACGCCAGACTTCATCGACAACTTAAACAATTTAAACTTGTCGGTGGCGCTTGATACCGCTACATTTACCACATCGATGGCAACAAGTAAGTACCCGTTTTCCCACGTTCTCGGTGACGTGAAGTTCTGAAAGCCTATCATGATGATCCAACAGCCACTCATCTAGGCTATCACAAGACTTACTACGAAATACGAAGTCGTTGTTTTTGGCCTCGCCTCTCTTCAGCCGTGGCTAAGTACGTCGCGTCCTGTGTCCATTTCCAACGGTGAAAACTACACAATAAAAATGTTTACACCCAGAAGGGTGTAAATGAGCTTGTCCCATGGGCTACACCGTAAGGGTGTCAATTCAGACCTTCTGAAAAGGGTGTTTCTTATGCACCCTTACAATAGGGTGTACATGTAAAAAAACTGTAGGTTGTTACAAAAACACCCTTAAGGAAGGGTGCCTTCGATGTCCTTCACTTTTTAGCACCCTTTGAGGAGGGTGCGAAAACGGTGCACAAGGGTGTTGAGTGCCCATGGCAGGGGTGCCAGTATTCTTTTAGACTGCACCAATAGATTTCAGCATGCAATGATTACACACTACTTGAAGAAAGTGGTGCTGATTATCAATGGTGTGTTACCTGTCGAGCTTCATTCATTACGTGTGGACAAAAATATAAACACGTACAATCGTGTATGAAGTTCTGCTGGATCTTTATATACTTCACAGTATATGCATAATGCGCGTTACAAAAAACTAAGCCTTGCTGCCCTTGCATATTGCATTATTTAATAGGCAAATAAAACATAAACTTTTCTTCTGCCACACAACTTTTTCACCAGATGTGTAACATATTCACGTATACGTACACTACACACGCAACACCTCAAATGTTTATTATATTTTTCAGTTTCACTTTATTGACAATTCTTTGAAACATACAATTACACTGGCTTCAGTTTAGTATACTGCTTCAAGTACATAGAGACTACAAATGAAATACACGCTAATATATCCCTATAAATCTTTCAAGTATCTACAATCGCAGTGGTTTCCAGTTTATTACTCCTTCATGTACACAATCGGTTAATAGGAATGAAATACAGGCAAATATATACTTATAATTCTTTCAAATATATACAATCACCAAGATTTCACTATATACGCCTTCATGTACACAATCATTCCCAAGAAGTGATGCACACAAAAATATACACGGAGAGTGTTTTCAAATGTATACAATCACTGTGGTTTGAGCTTTGTATTCCTGGATGTATACCAATTGGTTATGAAAATTGATGTACATGCAAACATATATGGGTTTTCGCACATATAACTTTAGCGAATACTGAAGAAACCAATACAATGATAAGAAACACAATAAGCTAAAAACTAACACAAAACTGAATCAGGACACACAAAAAACAAAAGAGGTAATGCATAATTATAGTTAAGGACACAGCTGGGTCATTTCATGCCAATGGCCCAGCTATTTTGGCAACCATCTCAAATGTATTCGAAAAACTCGTGCTGCATTGAAAATAGTGAACTTCTGGAATATTAGGAGAGGAAAAGTATTTGGTAACGTGGCTGCCTTCGGACCTTCCTGGAATGCCGTCTAGGTGTTGTATGTGAAAACTTTTATTTTAAAAGCACCGCTTCTTTTTCTATACGAAACTCGGTCTACGTGTCACGTAACAAGAGTTTAATTTGGGCGAGTTGGTTCATCGTGATTGTGTGCTAGTTACAGCGTGACAACTTTAGGAAGAGACAGGAAGGACAGGAAAAAGCACCGACTGTCAACTGAATTTAATGAATGTGTTACGAGCGATTTTATACGGAGTACAAGAACCGTGCTCATGCGCGACGACACGTGTGACCACTACAAAATCATCTTAACTGAGAAAAGAATACTCCCTCTCAGAAAGGATAAGTGAACGTGTAGTGATGCACTGATCATTGCTTTACCTGGTAAAAAATACTTCTACAAACGTTAAATTGGTAATAGGTAAACCTATTCTCGTGACATTGCTGTTGCTGTTTAGTACACACACTTTTGAAAGCTTGCAAGGGGTGCAAAACAACGCGTTAATCTCATATCTGCTGGCTGTTTTTTTAATTGTGTGACACGCAATGTGGTATAACATGCAAAGGTTTTGGTCATTGTTTTTTTGTTGGTCCTGCCTTTTTTAGCTTTACTTTCTATAGAAGGGTTTCGCAAACAGGTGTGATGATTCTGTTGTGATATCCAGCATCTTTTAGTTTTTTAATTTGGTTTTTAACCTGACCTCCCCCTTGTGCTAACACGACTTATGAAGAGTGGCCTGAATACATGTGGTATCAATTCCTAATTTGCTAATTTTAAATGCCCACTATCAAAAGGCAGAACATTCTTAGCACTCCTTGGCTGATAGCACCAGCCAATACCCCAACAGCATCATCACACTTGTTTGTGAAACCCTCCTGCAGAAAGTAAAGTTAAAGGAAACAGGACCAAAGGAAAAAGAGAATGACCAATCACCTTTGCATGTCACACGGTACTACGTACATAAGGTGTCTCACAATTTTAGGAAAAGAGCCAGCAGATATGACATTGTTGTTTGCCACCCCTTGCAAGCTTTCAAAAGTGCATGTACTTACAGCAACAGGAATAGTTATTCTTGCACCATTCGTCACTAGAATAGGTTTACTGAATGCCAATCTAATGTGTATGAGATACCGCTAACACGTGGAAAAGTAAACATAGGACAAACTGGGCAATGCTTCAATGATCAAGCAAGACAGCATGCTTTAAATGTTAAGAAGGGCTATAGTATTCTCATGGCCGGACACCGTAAAGAATGTAAGTGTAGTCCTAGGGTTCATAAAACATGGTTTTTGAAAAAAAGCAAGCAGAAAAAAGAGAGATTTTAGAACTCTTTATCAGGAAGGCCAAGGATCAATGCTTCAGTACACCTTCGCTTATCTTTTCTGAAAAAGAGTATTCTTTTCTCGGTTAAAATTATTTTGTCATGGTCACACTTGTGTTGTTGCAGATGAGCCCTGTTCTTGTGCTCAGTATAAAACGCTCGTAGCACCTTCTATAAAATTCAGTTGACCGCGCTCTTTCCTGTCCTTTTTGTGATAAGATTTTTATTATAGAAAGAATTTCATTTTCTTACAATTTAGGTAAAATGATTAGGTTTCATTGTATCTCAACATGAAGCAAATCTCACCTCAATGCGGACCAAAATCACGATTTTGTGAAATTTGGGATATTTCCTTGTATATTTCAGCAGCTTGAGAGGTCTAAAGATATTTTTCCCTCAAAATATACTTTCTGTGGAGTAAGTATTCACTGCTCGGATATTCATACAAAGTGCAATATTGCAATAAAAATGCAAACTTAACACATTTTGGCTTTATTCTTGGAAGCAATTGTGGCAAAAATTGCACTAATATTATTGAGCTTCAAATACCTTACAGAAGCACATTTACTTAACAGGTAGACCGAATTTGCTTTAGCGAAAATAAGCGGTAGTTTTACAACAAAATTTTCCACAAACAGCTCACAGACAGCATTATGCCAGGAAGTTATAAGCCAGCTGCATGAACAAAACTTTTTTTCTCGCTGAAATATTCTAGCAGTTCACTGTTCTCAACGCAGTAAGTCAGCACATTTTTTTTTTCAAATACACTTCAGATGGTCGCCAAAGTGGCTGGGATGTTTGGCATGGAATGGTCCAGCTATATTTAGGCAAAATAACTTACACAAATAACAATATTTATTAATCTACCATGACCACACTAGAAAAGGTTCTTCAGGCATTCTGACACTAAAATTTTCAGCGTCCTACTGCCTGAACAACTTCTTTGATAAACTCCAAACTCACGCCGAGAAAAAGCCGCTCCATCACGGTGGTTGTCTAAGGCCTTGCGGCCGTAGACCATGTTGGAAATAAAAAAAGCAACTCATCAGTGCTGTCACTCCTTCTTCATCATTACTGACACTGAAGATATTTCGGTCATCCACGTGGAGGTTCAGGAACTAGGCTTGCTCTAGGCTGGGGCCGGGGTATACTACGCAGGACGTCAGCGGCACCCTGTCGCCCTGTAATAAGAGCAAATATGACTTCTCATAAAATGATGTTCGTGCTGTTCTGGCAGCACCGTATATGAAGAAAGTGTAGTGTGTATCCTTTGAAATGGCGTGTAATTGGCATTACAGTGAACTCGAAGCGTACAACCAATACATTCTAATAATTTCGTATGATAAAGATAAGATAGTTTTCCAGCATACAGCAAATTCTCGATTTGAGGTGAAGTGTAAGACTACAGCTCAAAATGGCACTTACGAAAGCCTGAACTCACCTAAGAATCAAATTTCTTATAAGGTAGTGAGCCACCGTGAAAAACAATTCTTAAAGTACAACATTCAGAACATGTTGCCCTAATCTAAACGCACAAGAAACTTACCTCTTCATGTACAAACAGTGAAGGCATCTCTGCTTTCTCCTCTTTTACTTGAGAACAAATGATCTTGGACGTGGCACTAGCGAAGAGGTCTGCAAAAAAAAGTAAAAGATTTACTGACTTTAATCACGCCCCTAAAAATTTGAGGAATTGTGACACTTCAGCAAACAGTGTAATTCTGATTGCCTCCATAAGGGCATCAAAAATGAATAATTTTCTCGTTCTTTCTACCCTCACAAGAAGCTTCGTCCATGGCATATAATACAAATTTGACGCTGTGCTTCCTATTTGCCAGCTTTCTAGACGTAGGGCTGCGAACATGTAATTTATGCACCTAATCTAGCACAGAAATTTGCCATATATAATTCAATCATCTTAATTCATTGTAATTTGATAAAATATGTGATAGCTCGTCCAGTTTTTAAAACGTTGCGGGCCTGCATTAGGGACTGCCTAGCACGTATGAAAGTATTTCTTTTTAAAAAAATTTCTCCAAAGTTTGCTTCCACAAAAAGCGCCTGGCCTATTTCGACAACCAAGCCCATGCTCTGTTGGCAATCAGGGGCACGCTATTAGCTTTTATTGACCACGAATTTACAAACGTATCCTGTGGCTAAATACTCAGTTAAACACAATCAAGCAAGTAGGAGCGCTCAAACGACACCAACGCGCGCGGACGCCGCCTACGTTGCAGCAGCCATGGCTTATGCTAGAGCTACCACACATAGCTCCCACAGTCAGGTATACTCTCTCGATTCTGGTATGACACCGAACGTTATCGCAGATGAAAGCAAAGCACAAAAACAGCAAACAGAAACGAGGGAAAACAACGCACGGCGATGGCCGCAACAACGCGCCTTTGGAAGTCTACTAAATCTTTCCCTGTTGCTGGTGACACGTGTCCTAAATATTTTAAAAGACCGACGTGCACGTGCGGGGAGCATCGCGGCATATCATCACCTCAAACTATACCGTCTTCAAGCAAAACAAGTCATTTCGTACAGTGCGCCTGTCTACACAAATTTTTCTTTTCTTTCTTTTTTTACGCTTACACCTACAGAAGCTCGCTGCACATTTGCGTATTATTATGAATGTTATTACAATGTAGCCTAAAGCGCATTTTGAAACAATATCAATCACTTTGAGCAGTGTAGAGACAATGTGCGATCAGCAACTAATCGCGCCCTTGTTAAGTAATCACATCAATCAATGTATGAGTGATGCAGGCACTTACACAACATCGCGCATAGCAGTGTGAAGTCGTTAAGGCACACGTTTAATCGGGCATCTGCAACAGGCCCGCGAACGCATGCTGTTGTAAATGGCTGGCAGCCTACTTAACTACTGTAAATGGCTGGCAGCAGAGCTGCTGCAGGCGCCCAGCTAGCGCTGTATGATAACTATCTACGAAAACAATACACTCACCGTTAACAGGCCCATGTTGTCTCTGTTCGCCGCTCCATGAATATTTCTTCATAGGAGCGTCACTTCAAACACGGTGTCATGCATGACCACCATTGAAGATGCGCCTGTTCGCTAGAACTCACACAGCGACCAAGACCCCAGACCAACGTAAAGCATTTGAAAAACGGATGATACAGAGAGAGCAACGTTGAGAGAGAGAAGGAGGAGGCACTGGCGGCGCCGCCACAGCTGTCGACGCAGGTGTTCTGTGACGCAAATATTCGCTTATATATACCACCGTTGCGGGGGCAAAGCTGGCCCGGGTGAGCGGGTTGAGCGGGAAAACCGCCAAGACGGCACCGAAAGGCAAACGCTATGGCGCATATGGCGGGCGGCGGTTCAACGCGGAAGGCAATTGAAATGCGTCTCAAGGATGACTCCTTGTAAAAGGCAACTCTCCTTCCACCCAGCCGCACAGCGGCACAGGTTATTTACCAGCCTCAGGTTCTTTGAGTATTTTGACAGAATGCGACTGCAGTGGGCGAAAATAGAGAAGCAAAACTTGAGGAAAACAAAGTGCACCCTGGAATGGCCAGAAACAATAATTATTTCGTCCTCGGTGGCATTAGCGAGAGAGCATCGCTACACCTTTTTTCAGAGGAATTTCTTTTCGCATTGTCCGTGTCCGGCAATTCCGCGTATGGTGCCGCATACACTGAATGCGTAGTCGAAGCTGGAACAAATTAATCCACAGTCACGGATGCTTAGAAGGCTTGTCACGCACCACGAAACGTGTTGAGGTTGTTATAACAAACTTTTTGCTGACCACATGATAAGCACAAAATTCTATATGGTTGCCCAATGAGCTAGCTAAGCACCTGTAGCAAAGGCAGGGCACGTTCTTGTTAAACGTTGTTAATATAAACGATGGTTGTGCATAAGTACAGTGACAGGTTTCCGTGTGAATTGGTCATGACCCACGTTTTCGAGCGTAGAAGCGCCTCAGCGGATTAATCAGCTTCCACAGCAATTTCGTAAGCAACGATGAGGTACGAGAATGTGCAGCTGTTTTCCATGTACTGAATAGTCCGTGTACAGTGCGTTGACCACCTCCATTCCTCAAGCCACCTCCCATATAGACTCCCAGTCTGAACAGGTGTGGGACCTTAAACTCTAAGAAGCAGTGCCCCCCCGCACACACACACACACACACACACACACGAAATTCTAGGGCGCACGGGCTGATACACACGCATACTTATTCACAAGTGAACACACATACACGTATACACACATAAGGCCACACACACACGCGACTGTAAACGCATGCATGCATGGGCGTACACATGTGCACAGGCACGCTAAACACAAGCACGGACTCGCACATACACGCGCACGCACAGGTGCACGGGTGTACACACAATCGCGCTTACACACGAACACATGCGCAAGCTCACGCACACACACCCATACTCGGGCGAACAATATGTTCCTTTATATAATCCATAGCAAACACGTAGCTTATAACCAACGCTAAGGAAAGCTTTCGTAACATGAATTGCAGTTAATTGCCATTATAGATGAAACGCGATTTGCTTCTGCTGGCATTCTGCTGTATTCGGAGAGCACCTTCACATATTCTAAGTCTATTAGGCCGTCTTTAACGCAAGGTCCACATATTCGTGCAGTAGCTACGCTGCTCGGCCGCCAATCTGACGGTCGCGGGTTCGATGCCGGCCGTGGCAGTCGAATTAAGACGGAGGCAAAAAGGTAGAAGCCTGCGCACTGTGCGATATCAGCGCTCAATAAATAACACCAAATGGCCAAAATCTCTGGAGCTTTCCACTACGACGACCCTCATCATCATATTGAGGTTTTTGAGGCGTAAAAACCCAAATAATATAATTATGTGTTCTTTTTATGCTGCATATTCAATCTGATGAATCGTCACCTACACCCTTCTCAGGCACAAACGCACCCTTAGAGCCTATTTTAGGGTCCTATTGAGGCAAGCACCCAAACAAAGGGGTGCTTTTTTTCAATCGACCATTTATGGGTGTTAAAGGGTGCTGCAAAGGGTGCTTTCTCGTAAAAGCACCCTTTTTTAACCCTTTTTGTAATAAGGTACACAGTAAACGTTTTTACTGTGTACCGACAACTGCTCCGGCTGGCTTAATGCAGCCTCTTCCTTGTCCCACCTCGCCTTTTGAGGTCGTTGGAATCGACTTCTGTGGCCCTCTTCCTATATAATCCAATGGTAATCACTGGACTGTCACGGCCGTCGACCACCTTACCCGCTACGCTGAAACAGCTTCTATACCATCTGGGATTTCCACTGAGGTCAACGATTTTTTTATTCGCCACATATTTTTGCCCCATGAATCTCCACGCATTATCTGAGCGATCATGGCAAAGTCTTTTTCTCTTATATTGTCGAGCAAGTTTTGCATGCCTCTAACACTGTTCACAAGACCACTTTTAGCTACCACTCGGGATTGGCTGAACGCTTTCATCGAACCCTATCGGACATAATCGCCGCGTACATTTACGCCAACCACATGAACTGGGATGCAATTCTACCCTTCTTGATATTCGCTTATAATACGGCTGCTCAACGCACTACCAGCTTTGCTCCACTCTTTCTCGTCCATGGTCACTCACTGAGTTTCGCTCTGGACGTCTCTTTCCTTTCAGTCCCCACACCCACGACGGCTTCCTTCTCTGAAGAATTTTTACCTCATCTTGCACACTGCCGTCACCTGGCCCACGTTAACACCGGCCTCTCCCAAGAAACTCGAAAATCTCGCTAAGGCTCATCTCGCCGTGCTGTGAGTCCTGGTGATGAAATTAATCTATGGACTACATTGCGCGTCCCCGGCTTACTTATGGGGCAAATTTACCTGTCGCTTCATTGGGCCGTACACGATGTTCGAACAGACATTTTCTGTAAATTACTGCGTTTCTCCTTTTAGCACTAATTCTGATCTTCGTTGCCGAGGAACAGACATAGTGCACGTATCTAGTTTAAAGTCATATCCGCGACGCATTTCATAATGCTCTCATACAACCAGGAGGCCGCTTTCAACACAAACATATATATATGTGTGACGTAAGAAGGCAAGAATGGTTAGGACAAGTAGATAAGGAAGAAGTGCTTATTGAATAAACATGGCGTATGAGCTAGGCCAAGTCACCCATTCATCGTAGCGTCACACGAGTCGACAGGATGAAGACGTCGCCGCCACTCATCAGCCTCACATCATTCACGAAACAACCGGCAACACGCCTCAGCTGAATATTGAACACAGAAGAGGTAACCTCAGGCGCATGCAGTTACCAGCATCATGACAGAACCATCGACTGACCTTCCCATCCTCAAATACACCAGAGTAGTGGACGATGGACCTGTACAGGACTGGTTTGACCTGTTAGAGCTCCACGCTACCACTGCATCGTGGTCGGAGTGGGAGATGGTTACGAACATCAGCGACTACATCCCCGGTGAGGAATTTAAATTTACCTAACCCACATATTCGAGAACGACGAGTCATGGCAAAACCACAAAGAGGAGATGATTACCCGTTTTAATGACTATGACCAAGACCTACTAATCACCAATTATCTAAGACAATTGCACACTATCGTCAATTTCTTAAACAGTCCTCACTTATTCGAAAGCCTAACGCGAATCGACCACTGCCTCAAGACGAAGTGGCACGTGAGTTTACTTACAGAAGGCCATGCATATATTGGGAAAAACCCAACTGTCAAGCGCGCCTCCCTTCTGCGCGAAAGTCGGCATTTCGGAAGCCATCACTTCAGCATATGACACGAGACGTTGCTCAGCCACCTGATGCCTTTCACTCTTCGTCTCGCATACGTGGTCCACCACCTGGGTTTTCGTCACGCGGTTATTCAAGTGCTCCTAACGTTCACCACTTGCCTTATGAGGACGCCGTATTCATGGTAGATGACCTGGCGCATCGGAAAAATACCCTGTCAAGCCACTCTCCTTCCGTACGGTTTCATGCATCACCGTCCGGTGCACACACCCTCGAGAGTCCGAACAAAACAGAAGGCTCAGATTCATCGAACGTCACACGCTACCAGGCGCTAGAACTACTCGCAGTGAACGGCGAAAAAGAAGCCCCTGAAGAGCTTCGTGTCATTTCTACGGCACCGCGGACTTCCCATAATCTGCAGTTCAAACCTAGTAATGCCATGTCACCTGTGGTGCCCACATGCAGAGCTCACCAATTCGTGAATCGCACAAATTCAGAAGTACATGATACATGAAACCTCTACACAGTTGTCTTTCGGAAGTGCCCGGAATGAACCCCGTCACCGAAGCCTCTGAAGAGCATGCTAGCAACGATAACGCATTACCAACTACTCCCGACAAGCAAGACACCAGTTCACCATTCATCAGCTGTCTACAGGACGCGTCAAACACCGAAGGAAATGAATACTCTATTCCTGAAGGGGCGCCACTACAGCCATCTCCTGAGCAGCCTCAGCAAAGCAAGCAAAGCCAAGTTCACTAACTCATGCTGCAATGAGAGAGACTGCAACGAGCGCATCGACGAACGCAAAATTCGATGGAAGCGCACTCTCCAATTGAAGAACATAGGAAAATAAGATCTGTAATTGAAGACGTCAGGCACTTTCGCACAAAGAAAGTCGCCGGAGGCACTCCCTGCACTTCCGATTTCACTTACTGCACCACCAGAGAAAACACCGAGAAAGACGCGAAAACACTGCTTGCAAACCGCAAGCACTCAGGCACTTCGTCGCAGTCGGTCGAAAAGCACGAACGCAAGAAGCACCGGAATCGCACCATTCACGACAAAAGATACAATCTCGACGGCATACGAGCCACCGATGCAACAATGTGTTCCAACCTTGCTTTGTCCCAGAATGCTTCAAGCAGTATTGTCAGTATTCATGTGTAGCGCACTCTGTCCGGAACGCAACAGTCAAGCTCGTCCACCAGAATCGTCATTAATATCACCGGACTGCTCCCTCGGCCTTGAAGATTCAGTGAGATTGTGGAACTCTGTCGGGACGTGAAACTGTGAATTTGGCCATTACTTTTGTTTATTCTCTTTTTCAATTTGTTGTAGTTTGTAACCGGTGCCATCTTTCGGGTAAGGGGGAATACTATAACGAAAGAAGGCCGGGATGGTTAGGACAAGTAGATGAGAAAGAAGTGCTTATAGAATAAACATGGCGTATGAGCCAGGCCACGTCGCCCAATCATCATATATATATATATATATATATATATATATATATATATATATATATATATATATATATATATATATATATATATATATGTGTGTGTGTGTGTTTCCAAACATTTCCGAAAGAGTCCTTCCTTCGGCAAAAGATTAGCTCCTCTGATGAAGGAAGAACCCCTCCCAGAACTGTTGATATATATATATATATATATATATATATATATATTGTCGCGACGTCAAGAGAGAGGTCGTACTCGAAGACGCTGAGAAAACAGCAGCGGGTCGGTCTTTTTGTTAACCGCGTGAGAGAGAGTTCCTCATCTTTCTCGTTATTGCGTTCTGCATAAAAGCGTGCAGATGCGCGTATGCGCTGTCGCCTTCGTCTTTTTCGCGGGACGCATGTGACATTTGCCTCCCTCCAAAAATGGCATCGTCCCGATGCGTAGCCAAGGCACTCTACTTATAAAAACGCACATATGCACCGGCACGCACAGGACAAACGAGAGTTAGCTGGACAAGTAGGGTTTCATCCGGATGACATGCACGATTTCGGGTGAGCAGTTTCGGCGACTGGAACTGCAATCGCCGTCGGGAATAACTTCGTAGTTGATGTCGTTCAATCGTCGGGTGACTCGATATGGGCCAAATTATCGTCGTAATAGCTTTTCTGAAAGTCCGCGTCGACGTATTGGGATCCAGACCCATACCTTGTCGCCTGGTTTGTAGGTTACCAATTTATGTCGTAGGTCGTACCGTTTCGCATCTTTGTGTTGCTGGTGACAAATACGCACGCGGGCTAGCTGTCGGGCTTCTTCGGCACGCTGACTAAATTCTTCGGCGTCAGCGTGAGTGTCGTCACACTCGTGTGGCAGCATAGCGTCCAACGTTGTAGTGACTTCGCGCCCGTGTATTAAACTAAACGGCGTCATTCCGGTAGTTTCCTGCCGGGCAGTATTATAGGTGAAGGTCACATAAGGCAAGATTTCGTCCCAGTTCTTGTGTTCTGTGTCGACATACATGCAGAGCATGTCTGCGAGGGTCTTATTAAGCCGCTCTGTTAGTCCGTTCGTTTGTGGGTGGTACGCCGTTGTTCTCCGGTGAGCTGTACCACTGAGCCTGAGAACCGACTCCAAAAGTTCTGCCACGAACGCAGTTCCTCTATCCGTGATGAGAACTGTTGGAGCACCATGCCGAAGGACAACGTTTTCTATGAAGAAATGAGCCGCTTCTGCTGCTGTGGCCCTCGGCATGGCTTTAGTTTCTGCGTAGCGAGACAAATAATCAGTGGCGACAATGATCCATCTGTGCCCTGAGGTAGAAGTTGGGAATGGGCCCAGGAAATCCATTCCGCTTTGGGCGAATGGCTTTGCTGGCACTTGAACGGAATGTAATAAGCCTGCCGGCCTGCCGGGTGGTGCTTTGCGTCTTTGACAGTCGGCACATGTTTGGACGTGATGTTTCACAGCAGCAGGTAGGTTAGGCCAGTAGTAACTGTTTTGCAGACGGGACAATGTTCGAGTGTAACCGAGATGACCAGAGGTGACTTCATCATGGCAGGCTTCCAGAATTTCTTTTCGCAGTGATGCAGGGACGACGAGCAAGTATGGGCTGCCGGTGGGAGAAAAGTTTTTCTTGTATAGGACGTCGTTCCTTAAACAAAAAGATGGCACTCCTCTCGCAAAAATTCGCGGCACGTCTTCCCGTCGTCCTTCTAAGAAATCGATAAGCGAAAGCAGGTCAGGGTCACGGCACTGCTCTTGTGAGATAGTGGCCGCGTTGATGACTTCAAAGAATGCGGCGTCCATAGATTCGTCATTAATAGCGGCAGGCTCAACGGGTGACCGCGAGAGACAGTCTGCGTCGGTGTGCTTCTTCCCTGATTTATAAATAATGGTCATATCAAACTCCTGAAGCCGAAGGCTCCAGCGTGCTAAACGGCCGGATGGGTCTTTCAAGTTAGTGAGCCAGCAAAGCGAGTGGTGATCACTGACGACCTTGAATGAGCGGCCGTACAGATAGGGTCGAAATTTGAGAACCGCCCAAACCACGGCGAGGCACTCTTTCTCGGTAGTCGAGTAGTTCTCCTCCGTGCGAGAAAGAGCTCTGCTGGCATAGGCTATCACTTTCTCGGAGTTATCTTGCCATTGTATCAGTATGGCGCCCAGGCCTACATTGCTTGCGTCGGTGTGAAGTGCTGTTGGCGCTTCCTGGTCAAAGTGCGCCAGAACCGGAGGTGTTTGGAGGCGTTGGCGTAATTCGTTGAACGCTGTTTGTTCCTTTTCGCTCCAAAGAAAGGGGACATCCTCTCGTGTGAGCCGCGTCAGAGGCGCCGCAATAGACGAAAAGTTGGCGATAAATCGTCGGTAATAAGCGCAGAGGCCTAAGAAGCGTCTCACTGCTCTTTTGTCATGCGGTGCGGGAAAATTTGCGACAGCGTCGATTTTGCCCGGGTCAGGTCGAACACCTTCGTGGCTGACCACGTGGCCTAAGAAGCAAAGTTCGTTGAAACCGAAGTGGCACTTCTCTGGCTTTAAAGTCAGGCCAGCCGAACGTATAGCTTCTAGAACTGCGAATAATCGACTTAGGTGTTCCTCGAATGTAGCTGAGAAGACGACAACGTCGTCTAGATAAACCAAGCATGTCTGCCACTTAAGTCCTGATAGCCCAGTGTCCATTAAACGCTGAAAAGTGGCTGACGCTGAGCATAACCCGAATGGAAGCACTTTAAATACATAAAGACCGTCGGGCGTCACGAAAGCAGTTTTCTCACGGTCTCTCTCGTCGACCTCTATTTGCCAATAGCCACTTCGCAGGTCCATCGATGAGAAATAGCGTGCATGCCGCAGCCGATCAAGAGAGTCATCTATACGTGGCAGTGGGTAGACGTCTTTCTTCGTTACTTGGTTTAACTTGCGGTAATCTATACAGAAACGCAAGCTGCCGTCTTTCTTTTTAACGAATACCACGGGGGATGCCCAGGGACTCTTGGAAGGCTGTATTACGTCATCTTGGAGCATCTTCTGAACTTGCTTTTGGATTTCCTCACGTTCTTTCGGAGCCACACGGTATGGGTTTTGACGGATCGGTCTCGTGTTATCTTCAATGATGATTCGGTGCCGGGTCAGTGGTGTTTGCTTGACTTTCGACGTGCACGAAAAACAATTTTTGAACTGGTGTATCAGCTCTAGTAGGCGCTGTTTTTCCGAGGCTGACAGGGTTGAGCAAATGTTGACAGACAAAGGTGTCGAGGCTGGGATGGTCGCCTCGTCCGGTTGTAAAGCGAAGCAATCTCTGGCTTGGTCCACGTCGTCGTAGTAGGCAATCGTGGTGCCCTTTTGGATGTGACGACGCTCGTTGCTGAAGTTGGTGATGAGGACTTCTGCCCGCCCATCAATTAGTGCCAGAATGCCTCTCGCTATTGAAACACCTTGCGTAAGCAACAGCGTGTCTATTCGCTCCGCTATCACCTCATTACGGCACGGCCGTTCACACAACACCGACACAAGGCAGCAAGATCTCGGCGGGAGCATCACACCATCGGCTACACGTAAACGTTGCAGTTGTTCTTCAGTGGTGGCGTCGACGTAAGGATGGGCGGAAAAGGTGACGATACGTTCTGGGATGTTGATGACAGCACCGTACTCTCGCAGAAAATCCATACCCAAAATCAACTCTTTACAACAGTCCGGTAAAATGACAAAAGTGGCGACGAAGTTCGAATCATCGATTACGAGCCGAGCGGTGCATTTACCGGTTGGCGTCATTAGCTGCCCACCAGCACTCCTTATGCTCGGCCCACTCCACGGCGTCTTAACCTTCTTAAGGCGGTCGGCGAGCTCTTGTCGCATAATAGAGAAGTCAGCACCAGTGTCAACCAGTGCTGTTACGTGGTGTCCGTCTATAATAACGGTGAGGTCGGCACGTACAAATTCATTGGCAGTAGTACTCGTGGTTGTTGTCGTCTTCGTCATCACCATCGTCACATCGTCTTTGTGTAGAGGCAAAGGGGTCTTTTTTGCGTCTCGGCAATTGGCAACCTTGCCCCCGGAGGTCGCGGCAGTTAGTTTCCCTGGCACGGGCTTGGGGAGCGGTTTCTGATGGCGTCCGCGTATCTTTGGCGATTCGGGGAATTCTGACCTCGTGCAGGTGAGGGAGACCGCCAGCGACGACTTCGGTGAAGACGCTTGGTTGGTCGGTAGGTGATCAGCACCATGGTCACGAGGGTCTCCAGAATAAAAAGAAGCGGGCCGAGAAAAGTTTCCAAACCGAGTTTCTCGATGACGGCAGTAGCGCGAGATGTGGCCTGGTTCGCCGCAGTGGAAACAAAGGGGTCGACGGTCGGCGGTGCGCCACAAGTCGGTCCGACGTACTGGTGGTCGCCGCACAGGTTCACGCTGCCACCACGGCAAGGTAACGGGCCGTGGCTGAAAGGGTGGTTCTTCTGGGGCAGGCGAATGACGGCGGACGGCATCAGCATAGGTCAGTGGACGTGGTTCGGGTGGTGGCGCCGGTGAGGGAAAGGCTTGCCGTAGTTCCTGCCGCACGATTTCTGCAACAGAAGCAACTGGGGGATCGGTAGACGGAAGGCCGAGGGCCCGCAGCTCTTCCCGCAGGATTTGTCGAATCATTTGCCGTAAAGAGTTTTCAGAAATGGCGGCGTTTTGAGCGGCGGCACCAACAGGCGTTTGGTCGGGCAGGCGGTCAAAGTGGCGGCATCGTTGCCGGAGCGCCCGCTCAATGACAGTCGCCTCTTTGATGAATTCATCCACTGTTGTTGGTGGATTTCGTACAAGGCCGGCGAAAAGCGGTTCCTTAACTCCCCGCATCAGATGACGAACTTTCCTTGCCTCGGGCATGTCAGGGTCAGCGCGGCGAAATAGGCGGGCCATATCCTCAGCGAACATGGCCACGCTTTCATTCGGCTTTTGCATGCAGGCTTCGATCATCTGCTGTGCGAGATCCCGTCGGTCCGCACTGAGGAACGTCTCGAGAAGCTTTTGGCGGAAATTGTCCCAGGTTTCGAAAGTAGGCTCCCTGTTCTCGTACCATGTGCGAGCGCTATTTTTCATTGCGAAGTAGGCACGGCCAAGTTTTTCTTGCACGCTCCAACGATTCACCACAGCGGTCCGCTCGAACTGGTCGAGCCAGTCCTCGACATCTTCATACGGTTCTCCACGGAAGACTTCGGGAACACGAGGAGTCTCAAAAGTTACCTGGTAAGGGTGAGTCGTCTGGGCCGGAGGAAGATTCGCAGAAGCTGAAGGGGCTGCCATGTTGGTAACAGGAGATGCCGTCAAGAGTTCTGGACTTAGGCCTAATAGGCGCCGGCTGAATCGGTGTACTGGAGTCGCAACAAGACGTTGAGGCTCCGGACTGGGTGTACGGTCCCGAACAACGCTTTCTTGCATCAGGTTGCAGGCCCCAGCACCTCCACCAGTGTCGCGACGTCAAGAGAGAGGTCGTACTCGAAGACGCTGAGAAAACAGCAGCGGGTCGGTCTTTTTGTTAACCGCGTGAGAAGAGAGTTCCTCATCTTTCTCGTTATTGCGTTCTGCCTAAAAGCGTGCAGATGCGCGTATGCGCTGTCGCCTTCGTCTTTTTCGCGGGACGCATGTGACAATATATATATATATATATATATATATATATATATATATATATATATATATATATATATATATATATATATAGTTGTAACGGTAAAGAGCTGCAACAGAGCTTTTGCTCTCGCACTCGCCTAGATCGACAAGACGAAAACGACGCAGGTCAGATAAAGAACAACCGGCCTAGCGAACGGGAGTTGTCTCTCTGTCACAGTCATGGCAGTGGCGCAGTCTGACACAAACATAACGGCTGAAGCACTTGTACGGGCTCCCGGGGGTCGTGAGCAGTGCGGGCTTCTCCAACCGGGACGTCGTCCACCCGCCCTCAGTTATGAACTCAACGACCCGAACGCTGCAGCACATACCCATCGAACAATTCGCGGACGGCGTCAATGCCTCTTCGGTGGTTCCAGGATGTCACCTGACAGGTACATCACGAAAACCTGCGTCTGAGAAGGCGTGCGTGCCGCAGGGGTACAGGAACGTCATTTATGCTCCCTGTGACGCGGATGTTGGCTGCACGACTCTGTGCACGTACGATGCCAACCACTGGGGCGCCACCGTCAATGCTCTCGGGGCTCGCGATGCATGGACTGAAGAGCAGAAGTGGAGCATGGCCATAGAGCACCTCGGGAATGCTGCCACGGCGTGGGTCAGGTATGAAAGCGTGAGGCAGCAGTCCTGGTAAGACTGGAGCACCAAGCTCATTGCAGCGATCGAACGGATTGACTTCGACCTTACTGCCACTAGCCATCACAACCTCGCCGCTACTGAGAATGGGGCTCTGGAGAAGCAACATCACGAGGCTGTTACTACATGGTGAAGCTTATAGACGATAGCCTCCTCACCATGCAGTACTACAAACAATGTACTCAAGCAGTGCTCTGACACAGCGCTGGTGTCCAACGCAGGCTCCAGAAGATAAGGAACCGAGGCTTCATTTCTTCCACAGTCGCATGTCCCAAGCTCATCTTCCCTCCCTGGGAAATACCACGGTTCAGCGTCAGGTAAACCGGGGTATTTCAGCTGACGCTTTATTCAAGCAACAGCAAGATGCCGCCGATAATGAAGAAGGACGAAGCGAAGACTGATGATGGTTATTGACAGGTGAGGAAAATGAAGCCCATTGAAGTGTTAGAATATATATATAGCCAAATAAATACTGCGTGAGTAGTCACAACGTGGTTTATTTCGAGACGTTTCAGCCAAAGTCGGGCCTTCATCAGGAATGAGGATATAGTTTGATGGTGCTCACCTTAATACATTAATAAAGAAGAGAAGGTACGCGAAAAAATGAGAACATGACGTATGCCCCCACCCACACCAAGCCGCCCACATTCCATTCTTTGTTTTCTTTTATTTTTTCTTCCCTCTCTTTTTCCAACGATTGCTTTTAGGATGTCAGCGGTCTGCGTATACTTTTTTCCACTAACGTATTGTTCCCGACCAGACGGAGCCGAATAGCTCCAAAAGTCTAGTGTGGAAAAAAGAGCTTTTCTACGTAGTTTAAGCCTTTAACTAATCAGTGCCTCCTGGACGTCTCGTCGTTAAAAGAAGTCCACCATGCATTGACGCAGAGGCTGGCGAGCGGGTGCAATGTCCATTTTGGCCCGCTCCTGTATTGCGCTGTACTTGCTTGTGCACAGCGTTGCTGTTTGTCATATATATTGATATATATCAAGAAATCATTCAGCTGAGAAATATTGCGGTAGCGGGAAAAAAGCCGCAAAACAGCGGCTTGACAGAGCTCCTGCCCCCTACAAAGTCCAGCAGCAAATAGCCAATAAGAAAGTAAAACTTTGCAGGAAATATAACATTTGAATTCAGTGCACTAATATAGGTAGTAGTAACATACAGTAAAATAACTAGGTTAAACAACAACGATATTTGATTCTTTAAGAAACGCCATACGCATTGAGACACAATCATGCGATTTAGAAAAAAATATGGGAGTAAAAAAAGGCACAATGGTAGTTGAAAATATTGTAATTGATACAACATAGGATCACAATTTAGGCACACAGACTACTATGAAGGCAAAGCACAATAGGAAAAAAATAAAAAAAGAAAAAGAATGAAGGCAAAGGGAAGATCACGCACCGAAGAGATACGCATACACATCTGATTATCACGACGAGATGTTAGTGGGAAAACAAACTTTCATCATCACTCGATAAAAATGAGCGAAGGGTGCGTAGTGAAGCCGTCTCAACAGATATGTCATATTCAGAGTATCAATTTAAAAGTGCAGCTAGTTTAAATAATACTGACTGATTTTTATAGTTCGACATATTGGAAGGACACAGAGGTCCTCACTTCTGGTGTCGTATACATAGTGACGTCTTCTTAGGCGAAACGAAGTGATTAAGTCTGTTTGTTATTCCTTTTGGCGAGACGATATGCGTAGAGGAAAGACGAAATGCGTCACTCACTTTAAGTCTATTGACGGCTTCAAAATAACGGGCAGTGTGAGTAGCATATGGAACGTTGGCTGTAACAGGAATTGCTCGCTTCTGCATACACTCAGTTTTTTCAAGTGTTCAGAGGATGTGTTGCCCCATCAAGGTGACAATAGCTTAACGATGGTAAAAATATTCCACTGTATTACAGATATATAGTTTGTGAGGTAGTATTTCACGGTTTTTGTTAATCAAATGATTGAAGAAATTCAACTTGTTGCAAACATACTGTACATACTTATCTATGACTATATTTCTGTAAAAATGACACCTAAAACTTTGGTTACTGTCTGATCGTACCGGCTTAAAGCCGGTACGCACCGATGATCTCACCAGAGAAGGATTGGCCACCCTGGTGCAGTATCTGGCCACCCCCTCCCGTAGGCATTCGTCAATTAACTCACGGCCCTCAGTCCCCACCAGCTGCGGAGCAACTGACCACGGCGGTGGTCAGATCTGCAAAGCAGCAGAGGGTGCTAGGAATCTCTGGATACGGACAGGCCACCATTGGAACTTGAACTTAGCAACGTTTAACGTTAGGACGTCATCTAGTGAGGGAAGTCTAGCTGTATTATTCGAGGAGCTAGAAGGCATTAAATGGGATATAATAGGGCTGAGTGAGGTTAGGAGGACCGATGAGGCCTATACTGTGCTACAGAATGGGCACGTCATTTGCTATCGGGGCTTGGCAGACAGAAGAGAACTGGGAGTAGAGTTCCTAATTCACAGAAACATAGCTGGCAGCATAGAGGATTACTATAGCATTAATGAAAGGGTGGTAGGCATTGTAATTAAACTGAATAAAATATACAAAATGAAGGTAGTACAGGCTTACGCGCCTACATCCAGCCATGATGACGCTTCAGTTGAAAGCTTCTATGAAGACGTGGAATCGGCAATGAGTAAGGTGAAAACACAGTATACTATAGTAATGGGCGACTTTAATGCAAAGGTAGGGAAGAAGCAGGCTGGAGACCAGGCAGTAGGAGATTACGGCATCGGCACTAGAAACGCCAGAGGAGAGCTACTAGTAGAATTCGCAGAACGCAATAATCTGCGTATTTTGAATACCTTCTACCGAAAACGAGAAAACCGCAAGTGGACATGGAGCCCTAATGGCGTAAATAAGCACGAAATAGACTTTATAATGAATGCACACCCAGGAGTCGTGCAGGATGTGGAAGTGGTTGGCAAGGTAAGATGCAGTGACCATAGAATGGTACGGGCTCGAATCCGCCTTGACTTCAAGAAGGAACGACAGAAACTGATACGCAAGAAGCCAATCAATGAGCTAGCACTGAGAGGGAAAGTACAGGAATTCAGAGTGTCACTGCAGAACAGGTACTCTGCTCTTAGCGAGAAAACCAACCTTAGCGTAGATACAATGCATGATAATCTGACGAGTATCATCACGGAGTGTGCAGTGGAAGTTGGAGGCAGGGTAGCTAGACAGGACACCGGCAAGCTTTCCCTGGAAACGAAGAACCTAATTAAGAAGCGTCAAATCATGAAAGTGTCAAGTACAACAGACAAAATAGAACTGGCCGAGCTTTTGAAGTTGATTAATAGACGTAAAGTATGCGATGTAAGAAGGTATAACATGGAGAGAATTGAGCACGCTCTGAAAAACGGAGGAAGCGTCAAAACAGTGAAGAGGAAACTTGGGATAGGCAAAAGGCGGATGTATGCACTAAGGGACAAAGAAGGCAAAATAACTACCAATATGGTTAGAATAGTTAAAATAGCGGAGGAGTTTTACAGAGATCTATACAGTAGCCGAGACAACTACGACCTTAATACTATAAGAACTAGCAGTAACCCAGACGACACCCCACCGGTGATGATAGAAGTCAGAAAAGCTTTGGAGAGCATGCACAGAGGCAAAGCTACTGGTGAGGATCGGGTAACATCAGATCTGCTGAAAGATGGAGGACAGATTGTGTTAGAAAAACTAGCCACTCTATTTAAGAGGTGTCTCCTGACGGGAAAAGTACCTGAGTCTTGGAAGAACGCTAACATCATCTTAATACATAAGAAAGGAGATGACAAGGACTTGAAGAATTACAGGCCGATCAGCTTGCTCTCTGTAGTATACAAGCTATTTACAAAGGTAATTGCTAGCAGAGTAAAGAAAACATTAGAATTCAATCAACCAAAGGAACAAGCAGGATTTAGAACAGGCTACTCAACAATTGACCACATTCATACTATCAATCAGGTAATAGAGAAATGCTCAGAGTATAATCAACCACTATACATAGCCTTCATAGATTACGAGAAGGCGTTTGATTCAGTAGAAATATCAGCCGTCATGCGGACACTGCGGAATCAGGGCGTAGATGAAATATATATAAATATTCTGGAAGAAATCTACAGGGGATCAACTGCTACCATAGTGCTTCATAAAGAAAGCAACAGAATACCAATAAAGAAGGGTGTAAGGCAGGGGGACACAATCTCCCCAATGCTATTCACTGCGAGCTTACAGGACGTTTTCAGAAGCCTAGAATGGGAACAGTTAGGGATAAAAGTTAATGGAGAGTACCTCAGTAACCTGCGCTTTGCCGATGACATTGCATTGCTGAGTAACTCAGGGGACGAATTGCAACTCATGATTACGGAGTTAGACAAGGAGAGCAGAAAGGTGGGTCTTAAACTTAATCTGCAGAAAACGAAAGTAATGTACAACAACCTCGGAAAGGAGCAGCGCTTTGCGATAGGTAATAGTGCACTTGAAGTTGTAAAAGACTATGTCTACTTAGGGCAGGTAATGACCGCAGAGCCTAACCACGAGATTGAAGTAACTAGAAGAATAAGAATGGGGTGGAGCACATTCGGCAGGCACTCTCAAATTATGACAAGTAGATTGCCACTGTCCCTCAAGAGGAAGGTATATAACAGCTGTATCTTGCCGGTACTTAGCTACGGAGCAGAAACCTGGAGACTCACAAAGAGGGTTCAACTTAAATTGAGGACGACGCAGCGAGCAATGGAAAGAAAAATGGTAGGTGTAACCTTAAGAGACAAGAAGAGAGCAGAGTGGAATAGGGGACAAACGGGAGTTAAGGATATCATAGCTGCAATAAAGAAGAGGAAATGGACATGGGCCGGGCATGTAGCACGTAGACATGATAACCGCTGGTCATTAAGGGTCACCAACTGGATTCCCAGAGAAGGGAAGCGGGGTAGGGGGAGACAGAAGGTTAGGTGGGCAGATGAGATTAAGAAGTTTGCGGGTATAAATTGGCAACAGCAAGCACAGGACCGGGTTAACTGGCGGAACATGGGAGAGGCCTTTGTCCTGCAGTGGACGTAGACAGGCTGATGATGATGATGATGATGATGATGATGATGATGAAAACTTTGGTCTTGTTTACAGTACTGATTATGTCATTATCAAGATATAGGATTTTTGTAGGTTCAATGACTGTGTGTCGAGTGCGATAAAATATGGCTTGTGTTTTCCAAAGACGACAGTCTTTCTTGGGTACCTTCGACGGAAAAACTTTGGTCTGTCTGTCTGTCTGTGTGTATGTCTGTTTGTCTGTACATTAGTCTGCTTGTTCATCCTTAATGGTACCGGGTATTTTGTACGAAACTAGACGATACACAAACGGTCGACACCATCCGCAGCGCCCACCAATGTTGTTCGAGATTCAGCATTCATACCTGTGTTATTGTCAATTAAAAAGCAATTATTGCGCATATATGCTGCACCATAACACGTATATATTCTGCATGTGCGTCTTTTACTAAAGAAATTACGGCAGATCCACGAGGTGAATGATGATGAGATTTGGTGAAGCTCCTGGAAGCAATACCACGAAACGTTCTTCCGGTTATTTGCTCTATAAAAATCATTGCTTTAGAAAACACCTGGCGTCTTTCGTTAAGCAGCTGGCGTCTTCTTTTTGTTTCGCTTTAGAAACATATGGCATCTGTTTGTTTTGCTTTTTGAGAACATCTGGCGTCTTTCGTTGGTTTATTTCATCAATCAACGGCGTTTTGAAAAACGTTTTTTACTGTTTATTCACGCACAGGAGAAATCTCACCAGGCACTACCTTGGAGGTAAACAATGGCTGCTACTGGGCATGAGAGACAGTAGAAGTCGGCTTCTAACACTACTACTTCTACTAACGTTTTCTACTAGAACATGCCAATGGCTGTTAATGGGGAATGAGAGACGTTAATGAGGAATTGTTCAACAAAGTACAGGAGAAATCTCCCACCGGCACCGCCTTGCAGGTCAAAATGTAATACTTGTTACACACTACGACTACGACTACGACTACGATAGACGAACAGGTTCCGCTTTAAGGAGCTTCGCCCCTAAAACACTGGTAAAGTATTCAACATTTACCGTGACCCAACTCGTCGCTGAAGTGATGCTCGAAGCTTGGAGTTACGTTGCATGGGCACTGCACCGAACAGGAGGCCAGTCTACACGCGAGGGACTCACCGTCGATCTGGATGCCTGCTGGATGGCGTCGAGTACAATTAGCGATGTAGCTTTGTCAGTCTAGTAGAAAATGATGGAGCAGGACCGCTGCAGGTCTGACTGTAGCTGGGAAGGAGCTGATGATTCCTTTGTGTTTTGTGAAACTCCACAAGTCAACAGCTTTGGACAGGACGTGTTGTTTGCTGAAGTGACACTGAAAATTTTCGGCTGTCATGAAGAATACAGGTGCTCCGGTATCCGGCTACAGCGTGAACGCCGAAGCCTTTTCTTGACAAGCGGCTAACATTGAACACGGATGCTGGAGGATTATCCGGAGAAGGAACAGAAACACTCAAAACTTAGTCTAAGGTTGTAGTGGCCTGTTGCTGTTCAGTTGCAAAGCTGATGGCTTTCGAAGAATCTCGCTAAACAGCACACTGACTCGAAATGACTCCATGTGCTGCATGCTTTCAAGACGGATTCCGGACGGGACACGTCGTGACGTTCGGTCTGCAACCGCAGCGGTCAGATATGTGAGACTTGAGAACCTAAAAGTAGTGCCTGTAAAATTGCACCGTAGTATCCGGAAGCCTTCTGCGGTTCGGAGCGGCCGTGATTCAGAGCTTGAACGTGATGAGTGTGTACGAGCGCAAATGCTTGGCTAGCCAATGACACTGCTGCATGTGTCCGACCGATTTCTCGCGCTTTTTCAAAGGCCAATTCATTGTCGTGTGCAAGTAGTTTTTCTTCCACGCGCGGGTTGGGCGTGCCGGGAAGTATTTGAGGATTGGTGATTTCCGCGTATGGCTACCAAAATCTGAAATATAAAGCCTTATTTTTATATGCTGCCTGCGACATCTTTTAGGCATGAACATAAAACGCTGCCGATTGCTACGCCAGCCTCGCGAACACGCGAGCCAAATATTATTGCGCAGCACATGGCTCTCAATTCACAATAAACTGACCGAAAAACTCCTTTCTCTACTCTTTACACATTATGAAATAAGCTCAAAAATCAATTGTCACAGTATTTGTATCAGACTTGGCTGATTTGAGCATGGTGCACAAGGCCTGCCATGGAAGACCCGAGTTGTCCACGCGTGCACACATGATCACACTGAAAAACCACGTATTCCAAGAAAAAAAAAGGGGGCTGAGAGTCACGAGGTGCACGTGACATTTCTCTTTGCCCGTGCCAACCCTCCTTGCTCATTTTCTAGTACTTTCGTCAAAACGACAGAAGACAGAAAACAAGGGCAGCGTGTGGCAAATCTTTGTGGCTCGTCCGTATTGGATGGATTTTAAAGATATTTAGCGGTGGTGAGTTCGTGAGGCAATAAGCTTTTTATTGAATCCATTCGTGGCTATTTGAAGAGGTGTTGCAGGGCCCATTTAAGAACGGTCGCTTAGCCCAGGAAACTCTATTTGCGGAGCTGGCGCCAATTTTGAAAGCGTGACGTTTGACTAAGAGACTGATGAACGCGGTGAAAAGCTGGCCAAGCTGTCAATGAGAATGTCAAACTGCGAAACAGACGTAGCCGAAGAATAGGTATCAGACGCCAGTGCGGATGCCGCGTTGGTTGAAGTAGACCACGACGGCGTTTAGGCCACGTTTTTCTGGTTGTTAAGGGCTTCTTCTAGTTTGGTGTCGGGAAAACATTTCCTCTGGCCTTCCCGCCCAAAGAAGCTGATGAGGGCAGCGTCCCGTCGCGAGCCCTTCCAGTCACTGCCGCCTCAATGCAAACACTAAACAGTTTTTTCCACGTACTCTACACAATCGACGGTGGCACCTGCAATTCTAGGAACAATGGAATATATTCAAGAGTGCTATGCTGAGCGTAGGAAGAGAACAAAAGCGTAGAGCAGAGCAGGCGAGGGCTTATTTCAGAGCTTACTCTCAGTCTACACCAAAGAGCTAAGCCTCTTGATGCCAATCGCGAACAGTCGCAGAAGAGCGGGAGTAGGACCACTGGTCCTCGTTCCGAGACCGAAGCCGAGAAAAAGAACAGCCTCGTCGCTATGTTTGGAGGGTGGTGCCCGATGGCAAGGGCATGGCGACTGTAGGATGAGACGTGACGCGCGCCGTCACGGCCAAGACACCAGCAAAAGTGAGTGAGACTGGAGCCAGCGGAAGATCAATAAGGACTGAGCTGGCGTATAGCAGCAATTATTAAAACGAAATACAATAAATCAATCAATCAACCCATACATTCACCAATCAATAAATCAATTAACTTTATTTTTATCAATTTTAGGTCGTTTAGGATCCGACGTTTCGGCCTAGAGTCTGCCGTTGATCAGCATATATATATATATATATATATATATATATATATATATATATATATATATATATATATATATATATATATATATATATATATACATGGGATATAGCACAACGGGAGCGTTGTCAACAAGGATAAATATATTTATTTATTTTCCAACAATTTCGGGAGGGGTCCTCTCTTCATCCCCTGATAAAGGGAGGACCCCTCCCGAAACTGTTGGGAAATAAATAAATATATTTATCCTTGTTGACAACGCTCCCGTTGTGCCATATCACATACCTTCACGAAGAATAACTGGCTCATTGAAGTATTGCTCCCAATATATATATATATATATATATATATATATATATATATATATATATATATATATATATATAAGGGAAAGAAGTGCATAGCTAAGGGCTCGTTTTTCCGTGTTTTAACACAATATTAAATGAGATATAACAGACAGTAATGCCAAGGAATGTACAGGGGAAGTTATTAAAACCAATGGAATGTAAATAAGAAGAAAGAAAAGTGGATGAAAAAATTACCAACTGTGAGCAGGAATCGAACCTATGACCTACGATAATTTTTTCATCCCCTTTTCTTTCTTCTTATTTACATTCCATTGGTTTTAATAACTTCGCCTGTACATTCCTTGGCATTACTGTCTGTTATATATATATATATATATATATACCTACATATATATATCGCCCCGCCGCGGTGGTCTAGTGGCTATGGTACTCGGCTGCTGTTCTAGGCCCGTGTACTCAGATTTGGGTGCACGGTAAAGAACCCCAGGTGGTCAAAATTTCCGGAGCCCTCCACTACGGCGTCTCTCATAATCAAATAGTGGTTTGGGGACGTTAAAACCCCACAAATCAATCAATCTTGAGACATTCTACGATGATCCTGCGGCTGGGCATCTCGGCTATCACAAAACGTACGACAAAATACGCAGTCGGTTCATCTGGCCTGGCCTCTCATCCGCCATTGCCAAATATGTTTCTTCGTGTGCCTTATGTAAACGGCGGAAATGACCCACTACTGCTCTTTCTGGCCTTATTAAACCTCTTCCTTGTCCTGCATTGCCATTCGAAGTCGTCGGGATAGACTTGTACGGCCCCCTTCCCGTGACCTCCAAAGGAAATTGTTGAATTTCAACGGCTGTTGACCACCTCACTCGTTACGCGAAAACAGCCTCCCTGCACGCTAATACAGCTACTAAAGTAGCCAATTTTTGTCTGCGTAACATATTTTTACGCCAAGGAGTTCCACGTGTTTTGATCAGCGACCGCGCCAAGGTCTTTTTTTCCTCTATTGATGCTGAGGTTCTGCGCGCTGCCAACACCATCCACAAGACAACTTCTACTTATCATCCACAAACAAATGGCTTGACGGAACGCTTTCATCGTACCCTCTCGGAAATGATTGCCATGTACGTTAACCCTAACCACACAAACTGGGACGCCATTTTGGCATTCGTAACGTTCACTTACAATACGGCTACGCAACTTACCTCCGGCTTTTCCATATTATCTCTTTCATGGCCGCTCTCCAAGTGTAACTCTGGACGTCTCCTTCCTTTCGGCTCCTGCTACCTAAGCAGGCCCTTTATCCGCACAATTTTTGTCTCGCCTCGAGCACTGCCGTCATCTGGCCCGAATCAACACCGGCATTTCTCAGGAAGCCCGCAAATTTTGCTACGACTCAATTCACCGTGCTGTCACCTTTTCCCCAGGAAACAAAGTTTTTGTTTCCACCCTAGATTGCCACCCTAGATAAGTAACATAGTTGATCGAGAGAATAACTGTGCACTCGCAGCACTTAACTCTAGCATTCGAAACAGCAACGTTGACAACATAGCAGCAGCTGTACAGCGACATCATTGCCTCTCATAGTCCCACAATGTAGTAATTGTTGGCAAGTGCTCGGACTATATCAAGAAGCCCCAGTGTACTTTTTTTTGTCGCAGCTGTAGCTGGCGTTTCCTTCTCCACGAACCAGCTTTTTCTTCTGGTCACCTCGGTGTCCTCTCTTGCACCACATCTCTCCACCTGCCGCGAGCCGGGAAAGAGCCGGCTTGCTTTCGACAAAAAGCCGGCTCGATTTTGGCAGACTTTTTGCGAGAAAGGTGCTCGTGTTGTGCAGATATTTAGCTACTGTCACTGCGCTTGATATGACCAAAAAAATGGTTCTAGGAATTGGTGGGGCACGATAACTTTGCTAAGCGTTTATTTTGTCTCATTTAGTGACGCAATGATAACTTCAGGCTGTCACTCCATTGTACCTTTATGTATTTATGTCCGAAATAGCGAGATTTCTTTCAGAGTCCACTCCTGATGGATTACGAAATGTCGAAGTTGGGCTTAGGGGGAATGCGGGGCTGCAAGGGGGGGGGGGGGTTGGTTGTGCTGCGCGAGCGCAATTTGACCTGCTGTGCAGCTCCACCGGCCTTCATTCAGGATTGTTCTCTGTTGATTGGATTTGCCGCTGCAATGTATAGAAGTTTATTAAGATCAGGCTTTGGTTTCGTTCTTTTTTTTCTTGCTGTTCTCGAAATCGCGTGTTCATTTTGTGAAGGGAATTGCTTATTACCCTAGAGAACTAACGTGTTTGTGATTTTAATGACATTTATTTCAAGAGCTGCCATCAAGCTAACGCTGCTTGCTTGTTGCGAGGGCCATTTTCTTGGAACCGAATGCAATACAAATTCGTTTACGGAAGCCCACGAAAAAAAAGGTGATATAACAGCCGATAATAGCTGGCAAGCTCAAGTTATTCGCAGTGCGATTATACTGTTTTATAAAAAAGACGTTAAAACATAGAAACACATTTATGAAGCGCAAACAAACCCAGATCCTGTAAGCTTCATGTGCGTGTTTTTTTTTCATTTGTTCTAAAGTGTTTATCTTCATCCAGATCAAACGTGGCTCAACTACGACAATCAATGACTAAATATATTTTGCTGCGCGAAAGGAGCAGTGCACGTGAGACGCATCAATAAGTTGTTTATCTTGAGCATGTATTTCCGTTTGTTTATTGATACTTTTTTAACGTTTCTCAGGCTGCTTGGTGAAATGAACCCCTTAGTAGTCACTTCAATTATAGTCACTGAAGGTCAACCGTAATGCGGGGGCAAAGCTTTTCTACTAGGGTTTTCTGGATAAGCTGTTTGTACAGGCAATGAAACAATCACAAAACAAGGTATGTAGGAAAGTGATTGCAGTTATTTACTGAGCGAGGTACATTGTTCCTTGATGCGCACAGTTAATATATTGCCTGTGTGGTTTGACAACACGAGTAGGTAACTTGTTTTCTCTGCTTAACTTTCCCCTTGTGCATTGGCTGCCTGTTGCCCGTCCGCCAAGCTCATATTCATTATTCAGCACCCACCAACATCCGGTATCTAGTATCTACCTTCCAATAACCACCCACTACAGTATTTCACTGTATCAGATGATGGTGGTTCACGCTATGCCCACTATTTACATTTTTCCAACATGTCTCGTTCATCTAAGAATAGTACATTCCTTCAATCATTCATTCTATGTGTTTATTCAACAGTTCGACATTCAAACGTCTCAGAAAAGTCACGAATTTTCGATTGAATAGACGCGACACTCTCCTCTATAATTAAGGAGTTCTGGTAATACGGGCAGTAATGAAACACTAGAAGTAAACGATAAAAAATTTGGCCGAGTGATGTGCGCCACTGTCCGAAGTAGATTTCTTTTGTGTGCCAGTCTGCTGTCTTGAAAGCACGTACAGTCGAGCGAATAGCAAGTATGGGGTGCTGGATAAAAAGATCCACTGGGTTGGTTTGGTTAACACTGCTTTCGTCATTGCACAAAAAATTCTTGACAGCGGTACCTCGCAAACCGGTCCAGTTTGTATTGAGCACAATCGTCCACAAATTGTCCGCTATCACGAAACCCAACACTGCCATCGGGAGCACGGTCATTGTACGCTGCAGCGCAACGGCTATGTAGACCAGCAGCGGAAGTACCATGAAGCATCCAGATTGCACTCCGTGTTTCGGGTGTAAATACAACGCAAGCCTTCGTGGAATCCCAGGTGGTACCTGGTAGCTCCAATAGTCCAACCTATGCTTCTGCAACTTCAGGGTATTTCTAAAGAAACTGCTGTCTAATTTTGGTATCACTGTATCCAGTGGGTAAAGGTAATGTGGAAGAACCGGTATAATTTTTTTCAACAAGGTACTGGCTGGAAAAGGAAGTCTAAAGGTTAACTTTTCGTCTATTTCGGTGCCAATGGTTTCGACCAAGGTGTTGAAAATCCGCATAACAACGCTGTTGTGCTCGTTCGGAAGGCGAAGTGACATGATATGGCTCAGCATCCAAAGTGGATTCATTCCATACGACGATAAGAGACAGAATGCATAGCGATCACTCGTACCTGATTTTGGTTCCTCCGCATCTAGTGAGAGCACAAAGCTTGCGTGTAGCACAATCAACACCATTGATACTGGTTGCAAGGTCCTGTTTGTCAGAAGAGAGAAACGGTGCTTGAGGACGTCTGCGGGACTCAAGATCAGTCGATTCACTGCAGTGTTTGTGTATCCTTCGATAATACTTTTCCACAACCTTGCCGACACTCCGTTCACAATGCTTCCCAATATCGCATCATTCGCTATTATGTGTGAACCATCGTTGGTCACGCTGCAGAATTTTGCTACGAAGTCGACGACCTGATTAAAGGTGACATTAAGGTTTAATAACGTTATTAGTTCCGTGAGACCCATAGAGTATATTTTTTTAAACACCACACTATCAAAATAATTCCCGCAGATGTCGCTTTCGTCGGATAGAATGAACAGATCTTGTGGGCCATCCAGACTCAGTGAGTCATACAGTCCATCAGTATCAATTATATTATAGACAATGGCTGGTTGTCTTCTCTGAAAGTTCTGGTAAACTAGTGGATCCGTTCGAATGCCATATACAAGGCTCAGCTTGATGACCAGAACGAGCATCTGCAGTGAAGTCATGTCTAAAGAAACGTACATTTCTTGAAGCAGAGCTCTAAGGGCCTCCTTTAGGCTGTCTGCGGGATCCCGTTGACTAAAAATGCAGCTTCTATAGTAAGCAAACAGTGCTCGTCCGGCTGCATTACTTGACATGCCTTGCAAGACTAGATGAGGCGATTGCACGGCATTGAAGTACGCATTTTCTGTGTGCACGTCGAAGTAATTGTAGCAGACATACCGATAGAAGTCCTTGCAAGGATCGAGCGTGCTGTTTCCTGTTCGCCAGAGCATTTGAAGCATCGCGTCCATAATTCTCGTGTAGGATTGGGTGTCTGGGTCATCAGGTAACATGTCTGTTGACGTCTTGAAGAACTGCAGGAAGATTGCGGCGCCAGTTACTGCAGAGGCGATGACCGGACAGAAGAGTAAAGAAGGATGACAAGTGGAGGATGAGTTACGCCGAGCATGACTCGTGGCCACCAGTGAACGGTGTTGCGACGCAGTTTGGCTTGAGTCGGCTGAACGTAGTGAATCTCCACGATGGTTGGAGGAGTGTAACTGCTCATTGTTGGCGTTCGGCATCACCATTGCCGCGGCATATATGAAGGAAAGCCACGACGTTCCTTGCAGCAATGCCTGCCGAGCTTCTTCTTCTTCCTCTTCGCTTGCAGCTTGTCACGCAGCTGTTCTGTGAATGTGTGAAGATCAATTACCAATACCAAGCATAAAATAAATCACTCGAAGAAGCAACAATATATTGCAGCCATTTTTTGAAAACTTTCTGCATTTTAAAACGTACATTTCAGTTAAAAGCTGCCGAGTGCTATTTATTCGTTTATAAAAAGAGAACTGAAGGCGAGTGTAAAGCGTGAGTACGGCGTCAAATAATCCAATGTCACGAGGGAGAGATGCATCGGAGATTTGCAGGGCATTCAGGCTTTAACGCTTTGATGCCCAAAATATTCTTTCAGTGAACATTACCACGAAAAATTTGGTATGCATAAGGAAATAATGAAATATGCCAATAAAGATTTGAGAAAAAAGTATGTATATTTATAGGCGAGTAATGCGTTGCTGCTTCTATTGGGCACCTATGGTACTACTTCACATGGAATGGCGTCTAGCAGTACCGGCCTATAATAAAGTTTTGTACCAAGTTGCACTATCCAAAATTGAGATTTAGCTGTATACATCCTAAAATTTTTGTTTACACCTGCCCTGAGGGACTGGGCTTTGGTCGGGTAGCCTCGGCTTGCCTAGATAAAAAACATTTCAAATTTTTAAAATAAAATATATTGTCGCTTAATATATTGAAAACAAATTTTTTACATTTCTTATCGTGTAAATAGAAAATGCACCCAACCACGCTGGCAATTTGTTAAAAAAATGTTTCTTCAATATCTCATGTTGGACTGATCGGCGCGCTTGTTGCGGGAGTGACGCAGACGAAGAAAAAGATGTAAGGAGCGCGAACTGGTTCTTTACATTGATATGTTTCTTTCTATACCACACTAAAACATCGAATTTAACAGCTCAGGACACAGTAAACTCTTACAATCGCGTCTTCCCGTTTCTGCTTGTACTCTCACATATGCCCAATGTTGCTCCTGAGCAACAACCCATTTGGTATCAGTATTTCGGTAATGTAACTTGCGGCCTTAGTAATCACTGGGATATTAAATGTTCTACAATGCCTTCTGGGTCATTTTATCTATAACATATGTGGCAGTATCATTCCTTTCCGCTGTACTCGAATGAATTCATTTCCGAGTGTGGAGTTCTTTTCACTTCCTTTGAGACGCTGAAACAAAACACTACGAAATTGTGATGCATTTATTTTGAGGCATTGTATTAAAGCTTAAGACACTTGGTAGTGTTTGTTTCTTACGACATATAGCACCAGAAGGGAAACGCAGTAGGGTCTGTTTGCTGAAACAAATATTTTTAGGGTTGTTGCTTCAGAACAACAGCTGGCATCAAAGGGTTACTGGCGCTCCTTTGTGCACCCAATGTACAGAAGCAAGACCCACTTTGGCATTTCACGTGTTTTGTCGTGATAAATGACGGAGATGCTGCCGCCTAACGAGATTAGTCCTCATACGCTAGACTGTTAAGGCCAAGTACCTCTACCCTCAGTAGACAAGCGTTCCTCGCCTAACAGCTCTCGCTATCGAGCCTCAAAGCCTCAGCTATTTGAGACAGCAGAAATGGGGTGCTATGCAAGATTGGCTGAGTTTGGCGAAACTCGGGATCTTCGCTAGCTCTGGCATCACCTTATCATTAACGAGCCAACAATACACAAACCTCCATCCCACCCCTCAACGCGCTCCTTTTTATTAGCTACGATGGAACCAGTCAACGTGTAAGGGGCGGCTGACTAAGTTTAGTGGTATTTTCAAACCAGAAGCATCTTCTTTCATTTGTTTTTTGTTACACTGAGTGCAGAAGTGCACCTATGCAATAAATGTGTCCGAATCTATTCGTGATAATATTTTTAGAGGCGCGGCGTATATATATATATATATATATATATATATATATGACGCTATGATGAATGGCAGTTGTGGCGTGGCTCATACGCCATGTTTATTCTAAAAGCCCTTCTTCTTCTTCTGCCTCTACCAACCATCGCTTCATCCGTCACACGATTCTCCCTCCCCTGGAAAGAAGGCATGGATTACGAACAAGAAAAAGTAAACAAGTAGAGGTTAAAAAGTCACAAATGTCAAAAATTCACAATTGGTTCTATGCTCCAGGGCAGCACCGTAAACTTTCAAGGATTTCATGGGAAAGTGCAGCAGTCCGGTTAACGCAGGAGTTCTGGTGGGCGAGGCTGCTGGTTGCGTCCTCGATAACACAAAAATGCTTTGGACGTGGAAACAGATGGAAATACAGCCGGTATTCTTGCAAAGAACGAACGAGGTTGGAACGCTTTGCAGGATTGAATGTTTGGTAGGCATCGCATTTTTTGTCGTGGGTCATACAAACGCCGTGCATGCGATTTGCGCGCTCGTTGATCGCGGTTGGTTAGGCACTGCTTGTGTTCCTGCAGAGCACAAGCGGTTGTTTTGTGGCTTTTGGGGAGTTTTCTATGGTGATGACGCAGGTGTTCAGACCGGAGGCGCAATCTTGAACGCTGGTGCGGAAAAGTTCGTTCGCGTTTCTTTTTGCGACGATAGCTCAGATGCGGAATCAGTCTTTTCTTTAGTGTATGTTGATCACGACACTCTTCAGGCCACAAGTATCCTTGCGATGTAGCTTTAGTTGTTCGTTGCCGATGTTGGTGTGGGCATTTTAGCTGTTGGGGTTCCTCTTGTTGCTTTTAGATGCGGAAGCATCTTATACTCGCGCCTTGTAGTGCGCCGTCCGCGCCGTCCGCGCCGTCCGCACCGCCTTAGTTGAGCTAATTCATTACGTCTGATACAATAATCACTCGTTCTCTGCTACTGCAATATTCACGCGTTCATCAAGTATAAGGTTATTTGTTGCACTTCAAAAGCATACATGTGTCCGAGTTAAAACGGTCAAAGTTTCACATTAAATGCACCAGGAAGGTAAAGTATTGGTACGGAAACCAGTAACACAAACATGAGCTTGTACGGTAAAGCTAGCTATTTAAAACCTACGCGAGCGTCGGTGCACACTGAACCATGCCTGTGTATTCAGGCATGTGTCTAACTCTGTTACCAGCCACTAAACTGTTTTAGCGGGACGGCTCAGTGCTCTCCCATAGCTGAGTACGAAGTACTCAAAATCGTTCAACATATTAGATGCGGATGCATCTTATACTCGCGCCTTGTAGTGCGCCGTCCGCGCCGTCCGCACCACTTCTCGAACATTCGACAGCTGACGCGCGCGCATGCGCCGTCGCTGCCGTCGCCCACCATCTGTGCCGCGCGCGCTTCTCCTTCGAGAACATTCGACAGCTGACAGCGCATGCGCCGTCGCGCCGTCGCCATCTGTGCCGCGCGCGCGCTTCTCCTTTGAGAACATTCGACAGCTGACAGCGCATGCACCGTCGCGCTGTATATATACTCAAGGTCGGCGCTCGCTCGCTCAGTTCGCGCTCGTCCGTTGGTTCGTCGCAATAAATAAAACACCGCCCTTTCGCATACGTGCCGTACGTGTTCACTCATTTAACACCCCATTTCACAACCACGTTAACCAATTTAGCCATTGACCCAAGTAAGTCGCAATTTAACACCCGTTAACCAATTACATGCTTCCGCATCCTCCTCAGTGTTCCCCCGAGGGAAGCTGCGGGCAATTTTTTTTTGTTATTGCTGATGTTGCACTGTCTGACGAGGTGGACTTCCTTTGGATCCATTACCCCGCTTTTCTTTTTCGGTTGACGTGACCAGCAAAGAGTTGATAGTTGTTAGGGTGCTTCGATTTGTGTCAGGCAATGAAGATAGTGCGCCAGAGTTGGCAGAAAGATGTGCTGAGGCTCTTGCAACGCCAATCTTCATGGATGTTTCTGGCACAGGGCAGTGCTTGAGAGTTGATCCTTCCGAGCCTCCTGTGTGGGTTGGACTCTCAGGTGGCTGGGAATTCAACGGCGACACAGCGAAAAGATTGGTTTGGCCATATAATAATTGGGAATGACTGTCTTTCTGTGTAACGAACGATGGGAGCTCTTCTGGTGCATGAAACTGAACTGTAGGTGACGGGCTTGACTGAGTATGCTCGGAGCTTCACCGCTCTATTCCGACCATAGTGAACGCGTGAGACGCAAGGTGGGCGTTGTGAGCGACCGAAGGTCCACGTGACAAAAAAGCAGGAGGTTGGTCAATGCGGGAAGGCTGCTTGTGTAAGCGATGACTGAGTTCAAATGCACTGAGAGTGTGTGTTCTAGTCGAATCTTCATTAAAGTCTTGAAATCAGACGATCAATTATTCTTTTATCTTTTGCCAAGACTCATCGTTGTCGAATATGTGCGTGAAGTAAAATATAAATGCCTCACCGCTGACGTATTCACTGAAGTTCGTAACCATCTCCCGTTCCGACCAAGATGCAGTGGTTGCGTGGAGCTCGAACAGATCGAACCAGTTCTGCACAGGTCCATCTTCCGCTGCTCCAGTGTACTCGGGGATAGGAAGGTCCGTCGATGATTCTGTCATGGTGCTGGACGCTGTGTGTGGCCAGGAGATGATTTCGTAGTCGATGTATGGTCAGGGCACCTTGTGGAGAACTGCGTCGATGATGAGACACTGATAAAGTGGCTGGGAACTTTTCATCCTGCCGACTCGTGTGACACTATGATGAATGGCAGTTGTGGCCCGGCTCATACGCCATGTTTATTCTAAAAGCCCTTCTTCTTCCTCTGCCTCTACCAACCATCGCTTCATACGTAACACACACACACACACACACATATATATATATGTATATATATATATATATATATATATATATATATATATATATATATATATATATATATATGTATATATATATAGCGCTTTATTCGAAGGTCGTAAGTTGGATTCCTGCTCACGGATGGTTATTTTTTCATCCACTTTTCTTTCTTCTTTCTTCTTATTTACATTCAATTGGTTCTAATAACTTCCCCTGTACATTCCTTGGCATTACCGTCTGTTAGATCTCATTAATATTGTGTTAAAACACGGAAAAACGAGCCCTTAGGTATACACTTCTTTCCCTTATATATATATATATATATATATATATATATATATATATATAAAATAAGGGAAAGAAGTGTATACCTAAGGGCTCGTTTTTCCGTGTTTTAACACAATAATAATGAGATATAACAGACAGTAATGCCAAGGAATGTACAGGGGAAGTTATTAAAACCAATCGAACGTAAATAAGAAGAAAGAAAAGTGGATGAAAAAATTACCAACTGTGAGCAGGAATCGAACCTACGACCTTCGAATTACGCGTTCGATGCTCTAACCACTGAGCTATCACAGCGGCCCTCCCTCCATCCAATTTTGGGGTTATCTGTGAATTTAGAAGTAGGAGTGACAGTCAGCGCCATCTATAAGCCAAAGAACGAGTGTGAAAACACTCTTATTCGCATGATTGGCGTCAAGTAGAACGTGAACTTATTATGAGCGGGCAGCTGATTAATTGTCCCTCTTATACAACCTAAACACACCAAGTCTGCCAGTACGAGACCCTCGTTCAATGAAATAAGGGAAAGAAGTGTATACCTAAGGGCTCGTTTTTCCGTGTTTTAACACAATAATAATGAGATATAACAGACAGTAATGCCAAGGAATGTACAGGGGAAGTTATTAAAACCAATGGAACGTAAATAAGAAGAAAGAAAAGTGGATGAAAAAATTACCAACTGTGAGCAGGAATCGAACCTACGACCTTCGAATTACGCGTTCGATGCTCTAACCACTGAGCTATCACAGCGGCCCTCCCTCCATCCACTTTTTTGGGGTTATCTGTGAATTTAAAAGTAGGAGTGACAGTCAGCGCCATCTATAAGCCAAAGAACGAGTGTGAAAACACTCTTATTCGCATGATTGGCGTCACGTAGAACGTGAACTTATTATGAGCGGGCAGCTGATTAATTGTCCCTCTTATACAACCTAAACACACCAAGTCTGCCAGTACGAGACCCTCGTTCAATGAAATAAGGAAAAGAAGTGTATACCTAAGGGCTCGTTTTTCCGTGTTTTAACACAATAATAATGAGATATAACAGACAGTAATGCCAAGGAATGTACAGGGGAAGTTATTAAAACCAATGGAACGTAAATAATAAGAAAGAAAAGTGGATGAAAAATTACCAACTGTGAGCAGGAATCGAACCTACGACCTTCGAATTACGCGTTCGATGCTCTAACCACTGAGCTATCACAGCGGCCCTCCCTCCATCCACTTTTTTGGGGTTATCTGTGAATTTAGAAGTAGGAGTGACAGTCAGCGCCATCTATAAGCCAAAGAACGAGTGTGAAAACACTCTTATTCGCATGATTGGCGTCACGTAGAACGTGAACTTATTATGAGCGGGCAGCTGATTAATTGTCCCTCTTATACAACCTAAACACACCAAGTCTGCCAGTATGAGACCCTCGTTCAGTGAAATAAGGAAAAGAAGTGTATACCTAAGGGCTCGTTTTTCCGTGTTTTAACACAATAATAATGAGATATAACAGACAGTAATGCCAAGGAATGTACAGGGGAAGTTATTAAAACCAATGGAACGTAAGTAATAAGAAAGAAAAGTGGATGAAAAAATTACCAACTGTGAGCAGGAATCGAACCTACGACCTTCGAATTACGCGTTCGATGCTCTAACCACTGAGCTATCACAGCGGCCCTCCCTCCATCCACTTTTTTGGGGTTATCTGTGAATTTAGAAGTAGGAGTGACAGTCAGCGCCATCTATAAGCCAAAGAACGAGTGTGAAAACACTCTTATTCGCATGATTGGCGTCACGTAGAACGTGAACTTATTATGAGCGGGCAGCTGATTAATTGTCCCTCTTATACAACCTAAACACACCAAGTCTGCCAGTACGAGACCCTCGTTCAATGAAATAAGGGAAAGAAGTGTATACCTAAGTGCTCGTTTTTCCGTGTTTTAACACAATAACAATGAGATATAACAGACAGTAATGCCAAGGAATGTACAGGGGAAGTTATTAAAACCAATGGAACGTAAATAAAAAGAAAGAAAAGTGGATGAAAAAATTACCAACTGTGAGCAGGAATCGAACCTACGACCTTCGAATTACGCGTTCGATGCTCTAACCACTGAGCTATCACAGCGGCCCTCCCTCCATCCACTTTTTTGGGGTTATCTGTGAATTTAGAAGTAGGAGTGACAGTCAGCGCCATCTATAAGCCAAAGAACGAGTGTGAAAACACTCTTATTCGCATGATTGGCGTCACGTAGAACGTGAACTTATTATGAGCGGGCAGTTGATTAATTGTCCCTCTTATACAACCTAAACACACCAAGTCTGCCAGTACGAGACCCTCGTTCAATGAAATAAGGGAAAGAAGTGTATACCTAAGGGCTCGCTTTTCCGTGTTTTAACACAATAATAATGAGATATAACAGACAGTAATGCCAAGGAATGTACAGGGGAAGTTATTAAAACCAATGGAACGTAAATAAGAAGAAAGAAAAGTGGATGAAAAAATTACCAACTGTGAGCAGGAATCGAACCTACGACCTTCGAATTACGCGTTCGATGCTCTAACCACTGAGCTATCACAGCGGCCCTCCCTCCATCCACTTTTTGGGGGTTATCTGTGAATTTAGAAGTAGGAGTGACAGTCAGCGCCATCTATAAGCCAAAGAACGAGTGTGAAAACACTCTTATTCGCATGATTGGCGTCACGTAGAACGTGAACTTATTATGAGCGGGCAGCTGATTAATTGTCCCTCTTATACAACCTAAACACACCAAGTCTGCCAGTATGAGACCCTCGTTCAGTGAAATAAGGAAAAGAAGTGTATACCTAAGGGCTCGTTTTTCCGTGTTTTAACACAATAATAATGAGATATAACAGACAGTAATGCCAAGGAATGTACAGGGGAAGTTATTAAAACCAATGGAACGTAAATAAAAAGAAAGAAAAGTGGGTGAAAAAATTACCAACTGTGAGCAGGAATCGAACCTACGACCTTCGAATTACGCGTTCGATGCTCTAACCACTGAGCTATCACAGCGGCCCTCCCTCCATCCACTTTTTTGGGGTTATCTGTGAATTTAGAAGTAGGAGTGACAGTCAGCGCCATCTATAAGCCAAAGAACGAGTGTGAAAACACTCTTATTCGCATGATTGGCGTCACGTAGAACGTGAACTTATTATGAGCGGGCAGCTGATTAATTGTCCCTCTTATACAACCTAAACACACCAAGTCTGATATGTGATTGATTGATATGTGAGTTTAACGTCTCAAAACCACTATATGATTATGAGAGACGCCGTAGTGGAGGGCTCCGGAAATTTAAACCACCTGGGGTTCTTTAACGTGCACCCAAATCTGAGCACACGGGCCTACAACATTACCACCTCCATCGGAAATGCAGCCGCCGCAACCGGGATTCGAACCCGCGCCCTGCGGGTCAGCAGCCGAGTACTTTAGCCACTAGACCACCGTGGCGGGGCTATATATATATATATATATATATATATATATATATATATATATAGTAATGCCAAGGAATGTACAGGGGAAGTTATTAGAACCAATGAAATATAAATAGGACGAAAGAAAAGTGGATGAAAAAATAACCAGCCGTGAGCAGGAATCAAACCTACGACCTTCGACTAACGCGTTCGATCGAACGCGTTATTCGAAGGTCGTACGTTCGATTCCTGCTCAAGATTCCTGCTATATATATATATATATATATATATATATATATATATATTGTAAGATGGCGTCGAGAACACTCGAGACTCTCCTTTTATTGACCCGAGCTGGTGATGATGAGTATTTACAGATGAAAAGATGGGACGCATAAATAATGCTCACACTTATTTTCCCCGCGCACTTGAGCGGCCGGCCCGGCCGAGACTTAGGCGGGAAAGGTACGGCGCACAAAGGGTTTAAGACGTGAAACGTGGACAATCTCGGAGGCACGGTAACGACGGTCCGAGGAACCCTCGACGGGAGTGACAAGGTAATTGACCGGAGATGTTCTTTCACAAACAACGTAAGGTCCTAGAAAGCGAGACTGAAACTTTTCACACAATCCGGGTGTGCGAACAGGCGTCCAAAGTAATACTTCATCTCCAGGACGGAAGGTGACGTCTCGACGAAAGCTGTCATAGCGTTGCTTGCGGTCTTCTTGACTGGCCTCCGTGTTGAGTTGAGCACGTTGACGTGCCTCAGCAAGCCTTGAGACGAAATCTTCTGGCGTAGTCGTCGACGTTTTTGCCATTACATTGAAGAAAGAGGCGTCAATGGTGAATGTCGGCGCACGACCATAGACGAGGAAGAAAGGTGAATACCCGGTGGTTCGTTGAACAGCGGTGTTGTGTGCAAATGTTACGAACGGCAAGATTTTGTCCCAATTATCGTGGTTCGGTCCGATGTACATGGATATCATGTCGATTAGAGTCCGGTGGAATCGCTCTGTCAGCCCATTTGTCTGCGGGTGGTAAGCGGATGTGGTCTTATGAAGTGTGCCACAAGTTTTTAGAATTTCGTCAAGAATTGTCGACATGAAGGCCTTGCCCCGGTCACTCAACAACGTGCGAGGTGCACCATGACGCAACACAATGGCTTCTAAAAAGAAGGCGGCAACGTCTGAGGCGGAGCTAGTGCGTAGAGGAGCGGTCTCCGCGTATCGTGTGAGGTGGTCGATGGCTGTGACGATCCAGCGGTGGCCCGCTGGCGTTACGGGAAGTGGCCCGACGAGGTCTATTCCGACAGCGGCAAAAGGTGTGTCGGGACATGGAATGGGTTGTAATAAGCCAGCAGGAGCTGAAGTTGGTCGTTTCCGGCGTTGACAAAGTGCGCAAGAAGCGACATAATTAGCCACAAAGGTAGAAAGACCGGGCCAGAAGAAACGGCTCCTAACGCGGTTGTAGGTCTTTTGAAATCCCAAGTGTCCAGCTGATGGGTCGTCGTGCAATGCTTCGAGAACTTGTTTTCGCAGCGATCGGGGAAGTACTGGCACCCACCGATGCCCATCCGCATTGTAAGTATAGTGCTGCAGGACATTGTTCTCTAGCTTGAACAGCCGTAGCTGACGACGTAGTCTGGCATTAGGTGGAGAAGGCGAGCCATTCAAGTATCCGATGATGCGGTTACAGTACGGGTCGTCACGTTGGTACGCGGCAAACTGGGCGCTGTTGTTTAAAGGTAGCGACCCAGCAACTGCCAGGGGTGATAACGTGAGTGAACAGGAAGCCGCTTGATCACCTGAGGGGCATTCGGGATGCGCGGTTGGAGATGAAAGTGGCAGAGGGCAGCGAGAGAGAGCGTCAGCATCCTGATGCTGTTTGCCGGACCTGTACACAACGTCAAAAGTGTACTCTTGCAAACGCAGTATCCAGCGACCGAGGCGCCCAGACAAATTCTTCAGCGAGGACAACCAGCATAAGGCATGGTGGTCGGTAACCACAGTAAAGTGGCGTCCATACAGATAAGGTCGAAATTTCTGGATGGCCCAAACGACAGCGAGACATTCCTGCTCTGTTATCGAGTAGTTCTGCTCTGCTGGTGTTAGTGCGCGGCTGGCATACGCAACTACTCTCTCACGTGAAGTGTCGTCGCGCTGGAGGAGGACAGCACCGATTCCGTGGCCGCTGGCATCTGTGTGCAGGAAAGTGGGTGCACTCTCATCAAAGTGTGAACTCAAAGCTGGTGTACTAGTCATTAAGGCCAGTTCCTCCCTCACGACGTCGCGCAAAGTAGTGGCGGGTGGCGTCGTTCGGATATCGAGGTGGCGAGGTGAAGCCTGTGCGTGAAGTTCCTCGCGGATGATAGAGCGAATCAGTGCACGCAGCTCTGTTGTATCTTGACTTGAGCTCAGCTCAGACATATCAGGTTGTACCCGAGTGGTCTGAAGCTCCTCAAGGCGCTGACAGGTAGCGACAACATCGGCTACGGTTTGAGGATTTTGCACCACAAGCGCATTAAAAGCGACAGTGGCAATTCCTTTTAGCAGGTGGCGCACACGGTCGTTTTCCGCCATATTGTTGTCGATGCGGCGGCAAAGGGCGAGAACATCTTCGATGTAAGAAGTGTAAGACTCGCCAGGGCGTTGAACACGTGCGCCAAGCCTCTTTTTGGCGATATCCGAGCGTACTGACGGGTTGGCGAAAATCTGGCGGAGCTGACGTGTAAAGGCGGGCCATGTCGGAAAATCTGTGGCGTGGTTGAAAAACCACGTTTTTGCGACGCCGCTCAGGTAGAATGCAACGTGGGTGAGTTTCGCAGGCTCATCCCAGTTGTTGATAACACTCACGCGGTCATACTCCTCTAGCCAGTCTTCAACGTCTTCACCCGGAAGCCCTGCGAACAGCGGAGGATCCTTTTGAGGGCTGGTGACCAGGTGAGAAGGGTTTCTTGCCGGTGGGAGCGGTGGCGAAGCTGGCACGCTGGACTGGGCGGCTTGCGACATTACCGGACCCAGGTCGTTTAAGCGGCGGCCTGAACGGAGCTCCAGGGATGTTTCTAGAAGACGCTGGGGTGTCCGAGAACGCGAGAGGACGCAGGAACCGGGCAGCACCTCCACCACTTGTAAGATGGCGTCGAGAACACTCGAGACTCTCCTTTTATTGACCCGAGCTGGTGATGATGAGTATTTACAGATGAAAAGATGGGACGCATAAATAATGCTCACCATATATATATATATATATATATATATATATATATATATATATATAGCCACCATTGATGAACGATCTGCTGTGGCTCATACCCGTTTTGGGCTACGAAGAAGAAGAGAACATTTTCGTTGCTCGGGTTCAGGTGAACTCCAGGCTGCTTGTTTTTGGTCGCGACATTACTGGTGGAGGTGCGGGGTACGTGTACTTCGGCTGTGTCGGCCATCGTGGAGACAGCTACATCTCCCAGAGCAAGAAGCAGCCGCTGCCTGCGTGGGTTACTCCCTGAATTTGGTCCCTTGACATCGTCACCCAGAAAGATGGCAACTCCGATGACAAGCCAGGCGGTCCAAACCTGCGATGCCCATGGTTCTCTTCTCGCCCATGTTTTTCATGCGCCACAGACACCAAAGTCGTTCCATGAAGACATCTTCGAGGATGTTGATGGCTGGCTTGACCACTCTGATCGGGTTGCCAGTATCAACGAATGGGACGATGTTCGCAAGCTGCGCTAAGTTTACTTCTACTAGGAGGATTCTGCGAAGACGTGGTACGAGAACCACGAGGGCTCCTTTGCAACCTGGCAAGAGTTAGCCGTCAGCTCGGTGACGCCTTTCGGAACACCGAGAGAAAGGAGGGGGCTGAACAAGCCATATCCTACAGAAATTAGCGGCCGAACGAACAAGTATCCATGTTTGTCGAGGACATGCTTCGGTTCTTCAAGCACACGGACCCTGCCATGCCCGAGGAAAAGAAGGTGTGGCATTTGATGCGCGGCGTAAAAGAACAGCTTTTCGCTGGGCTCGTGCGCAATCCACCAACGACAGTCGCCCAGTTCATAAGTGAGGAGACAACTATGGAACGTACGCTGCAGCAGCGGTCGGCACAATACGAACGCCAGATCCCGGCTACCGCATGCTCTATCGGCTCGGACAGCGAGAGACAGGCCCTCACAGACTTCATTCGAAGTATTGTTTGGGACGAACTGCAACAGCTTCAGGCAGTGGGATGCCATCAACCTGTGTCAGCCCTCGCGGATGTAATCGGACAAGAACTCCAGCAGGCCGTCACATCCCTGACCCCAATCGCACCACCGATTCCCGAGGCCCCAGTCTTGACATACGCAGTGGCATTGCGATTCCCTGCACCACCGGCTAGAGATCCTGCTATGCGGCCCAGGTACCAGGCTACGCAGTCATTCCACGCCACTGCTTTGAGGCCGCCTCTCGGCTCAAGGTTCCCGAGCACACCCACTTATCTGCCGTCTACCTCAAGTCAAAGTGGTACCAAGGCAAGCATGTGGTGCACCTCGGATAACCGTCTGCTCTGCTATCACTGCGGCGAAGCGGGTCACGTATACAGGAACTGTCAATACCGGCAACTAGGTCTCCGTGGCTTCCATCCTTGCTGCTCGATGCCCGCGCTATGGTGAGCGCCCCCGCGAAATCGAAGCCTATCTCACGGGCCAGCGAACACCTTCGACTGTTCAGCACCACCAGTCGAGATCACCGTCGCCTCGCCGGTCTACGTCACCCAGTTTGCCCTCATCGTCTTCCACTCCTTTCAGGAGCCGATCACCAAGTCCCCGCAGGGGAAACTAAGAACGGCGACTTCTGGGGGTAAAGTCGCGGCCCGGCGAACTGTGAAAGACCCTCATTCGACGCAACGACCAGACAAGGACCATTTCGGTTTTGCAGTGTTCTCTGACAGCAGAAAGATCATTTCTGCCGAAATCGCCGTCTTCGTCGGCAATGATGCTGTCAACGCCCTTGTCGACAGCGGCGCCGACTATTTCGTAATGAGCGCCGCACTGCATCTGAACTGAGGAAGGTTACCACACCATGGCAAGGACCCCAGTTGCGCACGGCGCGGGGCCATCTGGTGCTGCCTACCGGTATGTGCACGGCACGCATTCGTATAGTTACGTTGTCATTTGCGGGCTCTTTCTTCGCATTGCGCGTGAGCTCTCGGCCAGTCATTCTAGGAATGAACTTCCTTCGTGAATACGGTGCCGTCATCGACCTCCGTGAATTACTTGTGTCGTTCGAGGATCTTTTTTGCGCTGCAACTGACAGTACACAATTTCGGGAAAGAGCGCTTCGTGTTACCGACGATTCTCTGACTCTCCCACCTCGAAGTAGCCTCTTTGTCGAAGTAGAATTGGGACAGGACATGTCTGACGCGGTAATTGCAGAGGCCAATTTGTCTCTCCTTATTTTACGACAAATCTGTGTTGCCCGAGGAATCATTCAGCCTAGCAATGGGCATGTTCACCTGCTGCTCATGAACTTCAGCGACGAATATCACCACCTAACGAGACACACTGCCATTGCATATGGTGAAGAACTTGCCGATGCCGATGGTTCGCCCACGTTAGCTTTATTTTCATCGAATGGCCACCCTAACGAGGCGTTCGCAAGCACTCTCGACGTAAACGAGAGACCACCTTCGTCTCAACGAGAAAGCCTTTTGCGTTTACTCGGCTCATTTCAAGACTGCTTTGCCACAACGTCAAAGGTTAAACAGACACCACTTGCTCAGCACCGTATCATCACGGAACCCACCGAGAGACCCATCCGACAACACGCCTATAGGGTGTCGCAAAAAGAGCAAGACGCTATACGTGACCAAGTCCAGCAGATGCTTCAGGACGACGTCATCCAGCCATTAACCAGTCCCTGGGCTTCGCCAGTTGTGCTAGTAAAGAAGAAGGACGGTACGTTGCGTTTTTGCGTTGATTACCATAAACTGAACAAGGTCACCAAAAAGGACGTTTATACAGTAAAAATTTGTACACCCAGAAGGATGTAAATGAGCTTGTTCCGTGGACGACACCCTAAGGGTGTTGATTCAGCACCTTCCAAAAAGGATGCTTTACCATGCACCCTTAGAATAGCGTGTACATGTAAAAAAACTGTAGGGTGTTACCAAAACACCCTTTAGGAAGGGTGCCTTCGATGTCCTTCACTATTTTAGCACCCTCTGAGGAGGGTGCGAGAAGGGTGCACAAGGGTGTTGAGTGCCCATGGCAGGGTTGGCAGTATTCTTTTAGACTGCACTAATAGATATCAGCATGCACTGATAACACACTACTTGAAGAAAGTGGTCCTGATTATCGATGGTGCGCCACCTGTCGAGCTCCATTCGTTGCGTGTGGGCAAAAATATAAACGCGTACAATCGTGTATGAACTTGTGCTGGATCTATATATACTTCGCAGTAAATGCATAATGCACGTTACAGAAAATGAAGCCTTGCTGCCCTTGCATATTGCGTTTATTTAATAGGCAAATAAAACATAAACTTTTCTTCCGCCACACAACTTTTTCACCAGATATACGTTCACGTATACGTGCACTACACATGCAACACCTCAAATGTTTATTATATTTTTTCAGTTTCACTTTATGGACAATTCTTTGCAACATACAATTACACTGGTTTCAGTTTAGTATACTGCTTCAAGTACGTAGAGACTACAAATGAAATACACGCTAATATATCCCTATAATTCTTTCAAGTATCTACAATCCCAGTCGTTTCCAGTTTAATACTCCTTCATGTACACGATCGGTTCATAGGAAAGAAATACAGGCAAATATATACTTATGATTCTTTTAAATATACACAATCACCATGATTTCACTATATACGCCTTCATGTACACAATCGTTCCCAAGAAGTGATGCACACAAAAATATATATGGATAGTGTTTTCAAATGTATAGAATCACAGTGGTTTAAGCTTTGTGTGCCTGTATGTATAACAATTGGTTATGAGAAATGATGTACATGCAAACATATACGAGTTTTCGCACATATAATTTTAGCGAATACTTAAGAAACCAATACAATGATAAGAAACACAATAAGCTAAAAACGAACACAAAACTGAGTCAGGACACACAAAAAACAAAAGAGGTAATGCATAATTATGGCTAATGACACAGCTGAGTCACTTTATGCCAAATGTCCCAGCCAATTTGGCAACCATCTCAAATTTATTCGAACAACTCGTGCTGCATTGAAAATAGTGAACTTCTGGAATATTTAGGAGAGGAAAAATATTTGGTCACGTGGCTGCCTTCTGAATTTCCTGGAATGCCGTCTAGGTGTTGTATGTGAAAAATTTTATTTTAAAAGCACCGCTCCTTCTTTTCATACGAAACTCGGTGTACGTGTTACGTAACAAGAGCTTAATGGGAGAGTTGGTTTATCGTGGTTGTGTGCTAGTCACAGCGCGACAACCTTAGGAAGAGACAGAAAGGACAGGAAAGAGCACCGACTGTCAACTGAATTTAATGAATGTGCTACGAGCGCTTTTATACGGGGTACAAGAACCGTGTTCATGCGCGACGACACGTGTGAGCACTACAAAATAATCTTAACTGTGAAAAGAATACTCCCTCTCGGAAATGATAAGTGAACGTGTAGTGATGCACTGATCATTGGTTTACCTGATAAAAAATACTTCTACAAACGTTAAAGTGGCATTAAGTAAACCTATTCTCCTGAAAAATGGGGCAAGAATGACTATTTCTGTTGCTGTATAGTACACACACTTTTGAAAGCTTGCAAGGGGTGGAAAACAACACGCTAATATCATATCTGCTGGCTATTTTTTTAATTGTGAGACACGTGATGTGGTATAACATGCAAAGGTTTTGGTCATTGTTTTTTGTTGGTCCTGTCTTCTTTAACTTTACTTTCTGCAGGAGGGTTTTGCAAACGGGTGTGATAATTCTGTTATGATACCCAACATTTTTTAGTCTTTTATTCTGGTTTTTAAGCCTGACTTCACCCTTGTGCTAACATGACTTCTGAAGGGTGGCCTGAATACATGTGGTATCAATTCCTCTTTCTACTGATTTTGAATGCCCACTATCAAAAGGCAGAACATTCTTAGCACTCCTGGGCTAATAGCACCAGCCAATACCCCAACAGCATCATCACACTTGTTTGTGAAACCCTCCTGCAGAAAGTAAAGTTAAAGGAAACAGGACCAAAGGAAAAAGAGAATGACCAATCACCTTTGCATGTCACACGGTACTACGTACATAAGGCGTCTCACAATTTTAGGAAAAGAGCCAGCAGATATGACATTGTTGTTTGCCACCCCTTGCAAGCTTTCAAAAGTGCATGTACTTACAGCAACAGGAATAGTTATTCTTGCACCATTCGTCACTAGAATAGGTTTACTGAATGCCAATCTAATGTGTATGAGATACCGCTAACACGTGGAAAAGTAAACATAGGACAAACTGGGCAATGCTTCAATGATCAAGCAAGACAGCATGCTTTAAATGTTAAGAAGGGCTATAGTATTCTCATGGCCGGACACCGTAAAGAATGTAAGTGTAGTCCTAGGGTTCATAAAACATGGTTTTTGAAAAAAAAGCAAGCAGGAAAATGAGAGATTTTAGAACTCTTTATCAGGAAGGCCAAGGATCAATGCTTCAGTACACCTTCACTTATCTTTTCCGAAAAAGAGTATTCTTTTCTCGGTTAAATATATTTTGTCATGGTCACACGAGTGTTGTTGCAGATGAGCCCTGGTCTTGTGCTCAGTATAAAAACGCTCGTAGCACCTTCAATAAAATTCAGTTGACAGCGCTCTTTCCTGTCCTTTTTGCGATAAGATTTTTATTACAGAAAGAATTTCATTTTTTTACAATTTAGGTGTAATGATGAGTTTTTATTGTATCATAACATGGAGCAAATTGCATCTCAATACGGACAAAAATCACAATTTTGTGAAATTTGTGATATTTTCTCGTATATTTCAGCAGCTTGAGAGGTCTAAAGATACTTTTTCTTCAAAACATACCTTCTGTGGAGTAAGTACTCACTGCTCAGATATTCATACAAAGTGCAATATTGCAATAAAAATGCAAACATAACACATTTTTGCTTTATTCTTGGAAGCGAATGTGGCAAAAAAATTGCACTATTATTATTGAGCTTCAAATACCTTACAGAAGCACATTTACTTAACAGGTAGACAAAATTTGCTTTAGAAAAATAAGCGGTAGTTTTGAAAGGAAATTTTCCACAAACAGCACACACACGGCATTATGCCAGGAAGTTATAAGCCAGCTGCATGAACAAAACTTATTTTCTCACTGAAATATTCTAGCAGTTCACTGTTTTCAACGCAGTAAGTCAGCACATTTTTTTTTCAAATACAATTCAGATGGTCGCCAAAGTGGCTGGGACTTTTGGCGTACAATGGTCCAGCTATATTTAAGCAAAGTAACTTACACAAATAACAATATTTGTTCAATTACCATGACCACAGTAGAAAAAGTTGTTCAGGCATTGTGACACTAAAATTTTCAGCGTCGTACTGCCTGAACAACTTCATTGATAAACTCCAAACTCACGCCGAGAAAAAGCCGCTCAATCACGGTGGTTGTTAAAGGCCTTGCGGCCGTAGACAATGTTGAAAATAAAAAAATCAACTCATCAGTTCTGTCATTCCTTCGTCATTACTGACACGGAAGATTTTTCGGTTATCCATGTGGAGGTTCAGGTAGTAGGCTTGCTCTAGGCTGGGGCCGGGGTAGACTACGCAGGACGTCAGCGGCACCTTCTCGAGTGATTGATTGATTGATTGATATGTGGGTTTAACGTCCCAAAACCACTCTATGATTATGAGAGACGCTGTAGTGGAGGGCTCTGGAAATTTAGACCACCTGGGGGCGGCACCCTCTCATCGTGTAATAAGAGCAAATATGACTTCTCATAAAAGGATGTTCGTGCTGTTCTGGCAGCACCTTATATAAAGAATGTGTAGTGTGTATCCTTCGAAATAGCATGTAATTGACACTACACTGAACTCGAAGCATACGACCCATACATTCTAATAATTTCGTATGATAAAGATAGGAGTTTTCCAGCATACAGCAAATTCCCGAAATGAGGTGAAGTGTAAGACTACAGCTCGAAAATGGCACTGACGAAAGCCTGAACTCACCTAATAATCAAATTCCTTCTAGGGTTGTGAGCCAGTGTGAAAAACAATTCTTAAAGTACAACGTTCAGAACATGTAGCATAAATCAAAACGCACAAGAAACTTACCTCTTCATGTACAAACAGTGAAGACATCTCTGCTTTCTCTTTTACAAGAGAACAAATGATCTTGGGCGTGGTACTAGCGAAGAGGTCTGCAAAAAAAGTAAAACATTTACTGGCTTTAATCACGCTTCTAACAATCTGAGGAATTGTTACAAGTCACCAATCAGTGCAATTCTGACTGCCTCTATAAGGGCATCAAAAATGAACAATTTTCTCGTTCTGTCTACCCTCACAAGACGCTCCGTCAATGGAATCTAATCCAAATTTGACGCTGTGCTTCTTATTTGCCTGCTTTTTAGACGTAGGGTGCGAACATGTGTTTCGTGCACCTATTCTAGCACAGAAATTCGTCATCTATAATTCAATCTTCTTAATTCATTGTAATTTGATAAAAGATGTGATAGCTCGTCCAGTTTTTCAAGAGTTGCGGGCCTGCAACAGGCACTGCCTAGCACGTATGAAAGTATTTCTTTAAAAAAAATTTCAAAGCTTGCTTTCAGAAAAAGCGTCTGGCATATTTCGACAACCAAGCCGATCCTCTGATGGCAATCAGGGGCCCGCTATTAGCGATTATTAACCACGGGATTTACAAACGTAACCCGTGCCTAAATACTCAGGTAAACACAATCAAGCAAGTAGGAGCGCTCGAACGACACCAACGCGCGCGGACGCCGTCTACGTTGCAGCAGCCATGGCTTATGCTAGAGCTACCGCACATAGCTCCCACAATCACGTATACTTGCTCGATTCTGTTATAACGCCGAACGTTATCGCAGATGAAGGCAAAGCACGAAAACAGCAAACAGAAACGAGGGAAAACAACGCACGGCGATGGCCACAACAACGCGCCTTTGGAAGTCTGCTAGATCTTTCCCTGTTGCTGGTGACACTTGTCCTAAATAGCTTAAAATACCGAGGCGCACGTTTTGGGAGCATCGCGGCATATCAGCACCTCCAACTATACCGTCTTTAAGAAAAAGAAAGGCATTTCGTACAGTGCGCCTCCGTACACACTTTTTTTCTTTTTCTTGCTTTTTTTACGCTTACGTCCCCAGGATTCCGGCCCACGAGCAGGAGGCGCGCTTTCCCGCATGGTGGGGGCGGTGCCCCGCGTCACTCTATGGGAACGGAGAGCAAAACGATAATAACTCCTCTCCCTTTTTGAGTTTCTCATTGCCTTCCCGGATTCAAGTAGCAACTGTATGAATCTTTCTTTTGCCGGAGTTATAGTATCGTGGTTGTAATAGTGCGAATTCCCCAGCTTATTAAATGATAATGCACAGCGCCTACGGGTGCTCTCGGAAATATCGGTTGTTTTACCGCATTTGAATCGCTACCGTGGAGCCGTGCTTGAAAATATCCAATTGCTTTCTGGGATTTTGGTACTGGCATATGTCTAGTTCATGATGGTATAGAGCGTGTTTGAATGGCGTGGTAAAAAAAAGTTCCCTGGCCAGTTTTGTTTGGGGTGTGAGAGCTGTCAGGCCCTTGAAGCTCCATCTATCGTTGAGATGGTGTACTCTACGGTGCCACGTAAAGATTGAAATAGGGTACGTGTGAAAAGAGAGGATTCCTATGGAAGGCACTTTTATGACCCCGCGAAACGATATTTAGGGTTCATTGAGCGAAAGATTGATAGTACAGCACATCAACAAGGTAATGTTAAAAAGAACGAAGTGCACGTTTTCGAACATTTAGTGTAAGTACCATATAGAGGTCTCAATTTACAGCACATTTTCGAGTTTTACAAGTTACATGGAAGTTATAGCTATCGACTAATTAGTTAATAAGTACTAATAAACTAACGCATCTCAAGTCAGGCTTTGAAATTGCGAGCAATACTCACCGGGCGTGATATCACGAACGGGGGTATGAACTCGCCGTCCGCACCGCTTAAATCCGGCTTACCTCAGAAATCCGTCCTTGGGACTCTTTTTTTTCACGTTTATGTGTCAATAATTCCACCCGTGACATTCCAGCAAATCTAAAGCTTTTCACAATGCCTACGTGCTTTAAAGTAGTCAACGCTTCCAGTGACCAGGTTCTTTTAAATAACTCTTTATCTAAGATTCAAGTTTGGTACACAAACTGACAGATTACCTTTACTGCGAGAAAAAATGGGGCGGTAACCATAACCGGCAAAACGGATCCAATAAATATCTAACACAACCTAGGCAATCAATTCTTGTCCTTTGTCTCGCAGTATACACACCTTGGTCTTATCATCACATCTGATTTAAGATGGAACGCACCTGTGTAGTATACTGAGAAAAAGGCATTGAAAATACTAAGATACCCAAAATGGGCACTCGCTAATGCATCCGGCGAACCTAAATGACTGCTTGTGAAACGTACGTATTACCAATACAAGAATATTCATCGGCTGTCTAGGACCCGCACACGCAAGCTAGCACAGATAAAGTTGAATCAACACAGCGAAAAGCTCTAAAATTCATATTCAATGCCTAAAAGTAACACATCTCCGTCAGTTTTTCCGGAGAGCGCTAAACTAGAAATTCTGGAATGGAGACGTTATCGCAAAATAACGAAGCTGTTCTATCTCATATATAATAATAACCTGGAAATACAAAAAAACTAATTATACCAAAGCAATTTTGCGCCCCGAAACACGTGGCTTCAATCTTGAAAGAGTGACTGAGCCCCTATACACAGGCGTCCTTTTTTTCGCACAAGCAGAGAGTGGAACAATTTACCACCAAAGATTCTGGAAAGTGTCGATCTCAACTAGTTTCTTCGTGCGTCAGCTGTTTCACATGGCTCATATCTACACCTTCATATATATTACAGTGCGCTTCATTTTAATACCCATCTTGATCAGACTGATTACTTGAGGTTCAATGCCTCGCTTCTGAACGATTCTTCAAAGCTTCGATTCCATCCCTGAAAAGCTTCAAAGCTTCGATTCCATCCCCCTTCCATCCCTGAAACTGGCTGGAAGGGGGGGGAGTGATTATAAATGAAAAGAAAAGTGAGCCCCCTAGCTCTCTCTCATGGGGAGGGCACCTCAACAGTAGCTCACGAGAGATGGGGAAAGAGAAAGGAATAAAAGGATAGAATCAAAAGGTAGAGACATAGAGAGAGGGGGAGGAGAAGCGAGGCGCAGGGACTGGGAGCGACGGAAGTAAGGAGAAGACAGGAAAGATGGACACGGTTGCAGGAGTCCGAGGATGGGGCAACACAGGCGAGAGCTCTTGTCGGCGACAGGATGGGGGTGGGAATTCCCGGTCTATAGCCCCTCCATGCGTTTTCCGGTAGAAGACGCGATGGCGGGGCTTTAAATCCCACAAGCTAATATCTCCGGCTGAGACTTTTTTTTACGATGGCCGCCGTCCATTCAGGCATTTCGTGAAAATGGCGGGCGACCCCTGGTTGTCCTTTGGGGAGTTTCCAGCAACGCGAGGCGTCTTCTTTACATGGTATGACCTTTCAAGGTGGTTCTGGTAGAAGGGCTGACGTGTGTTCGCAGCTCGCAAGAAAACATGAGATTCTCCGGTACTTGGTCCGTCTCGCCCGTTGTGAGTTGCTTGAAAAAAAAACATGTAATGCGCCACTGTAATGACCTCGTAGTAGAGTCTCTTGCATGAGCACGTTTTAGCTCTACCATGTAGCGTTTGGCCTGTCCTTTTGTGGCTGGGTGGTTCGGAGCACATTTCACCACTGTGATGCAGTTGTCACTCGTAGGATTTCTGTATATTGGCTGACACAAATGCGATTCCGTTGTTTGAAACTACTTTGTGGGGTAATCCGAAAGTTTCGAACAACCACAGAAAGTTGATGGCAGCTGTCGATGTTGTTTTGTTCACATGGCGAATTTTAACCCATTCGCTGTAGGCATCCGGAATTACCAGAAATGTCTGCCAAGGTGTGCTCGCTCTTCAACAGTCCGGTTCTGGATCTCGTGGCGGTGCGCGTTCATTTAAGTGGCGGGCTGTGCACTCTGCAGCTGTCTCGATGCCCTTGTCGATTCGCGGCCACCACTTGTAGCTGCGAGCGCACTTCATTTTGATCACGCCTTGGTGTCCGGCATGAATGAGAGCCATTGCTCGTTGTCGAAGTGGGCCATGAATGAAAACTCGTGATCGCAATTTGATACAACCACGATGACAGCTGTACTCCGTTTCTCTCTTGTGAAAAACGTTGAATTTCTCCTTCTTGAAGTTTTGAACTCTAGCTGCCCTCCATCAGGACGTTGTAGAGCTTGAACAATGTCGGGTCATCTTGCATCGACATTGTGACTTCGTCCGCTGTTAGTGGGGGGCCTTGGTAGCGCTTTGAACATGAGCACGCAGCCAACTTGAGGTGAATCCTCAATGATTTCGCTGAGGGGTAAGCGGCTCAGTGCGTTGGTATTTCCACGCTTGTTTCAAGGACAATACACGTCGTCGTAGTCTTGTGCTGACATTTTAATGCACCGTCGGATCATACGAGGCAAAAGTGTCTGTGGAATCGGCATCTTGGGCCCTAGGATACTCAGGAGTGGCCTAATAAATTTCTGTAACATAGCCTAGGGTTTTGCAAACACAAGTAATGTTCATGAAGCTTTCATCGCATTCTAGCTGCCTTGAGCATTTAGTTCAAAATGGTCCATATTTATTTACTGGTTTTTTTATTTGTTTGCTGTGCCAGCAGCGTAGCCAGAAACTCTTTTCAAGTGGAGGCTTTACTGTTCCTTATGCATGCTGGTCCATCTATCTGTATGTGTACGTGTACACAAAATCCCCCCCCCCCACCATCCAAGCACTGTCTAAGCCAGGGTTCTGTGCGATTTTTGTAGCTGAAGTGAGTAGTGGTAATGCCTGGTTGATGATGGGCTCTATCTCATAAAAAGAAAATTGTTGCTGAGCCTTGATAAAGGCAAGAAATGAAAGTGTTTGAGAATACTTTATTTTTTTACCTTTTGTTTGGTTGTATACAAAGTGAATTTATTACTTAATACGGTGCTTGAACATATGTACCTACCTTGTGTTATAATCTTGAAAATTGCATCTATTTATAGGTATAATTTGTAAATTTGTGCGCGCCATAGTTCTTTTATATTTGTATCGGGATATGTATATAGGTTGCGCACATTTTTTGGCGGCTTTTGTGTTTGATTTTTCGCGCATTTATTTCAAATGTGTGCATAATTAATGTCTAACAATCTTTTTATTTGTTAGGCACATTGTGGAGATAGATCATAATACAGTTTCACAAAATGTTTTTTTTTTCTAAAAAACGAGCTGCGTTGTATATTGCATGTGCATTTTTTACAACAGAAGACAGCTCTATTGAGCCTATCACTCCACACAGGTACTTTACCTTATCAGTGGAAGGTAGTTCCACTTCTCAAATCAAGTAACATAAGCTTAACTACCAACTATCGCCCAAATTCTTTTACCAGCACATGCTTCTAACGATTATATATTCACTTCGTAATCAGAAGCATCCTCAATTTTCTTGAAAATAACATCTTCTTTTCGCCTTCACAACATAGTTTTAGCAAATTATAATCATGTGAGACTCAACCTGTACCTTTCACTGATCTAATTCTTGATCGTTCATCATCCGCTGGTTGCATTTGTTTTAGAATTTGCAAAAGCATTTGATAAAGTGTGTCATAAACTTCTCATCCAAAAGTTACGGAACTTTAATATTGAAATTAACCTATTAAAATAGGTCGGATGCTGTCTTGCTAATCACTTACATTACGTTACTGCTTACGGCTACAGTTCATAAATGTGCCATGTCATCTCAGGAGTACTCCAGGAGTTGGTAATTGGTCCTTTGTTGTTTCTAATATATATTTTTGACCTACCCTCTCAAGTAATTTCTAATATCCACCTTTTTGCTGATGATTGCGATACTTTTACAGCAGTTGCTTCAAATGACTATTGTAATCGCTTACACTCCGATTTAAATAAAATATCTAACTGGTGCAGCTTGTGGCTAATGGAACTAATCATTCACTTATGTAAAGTTAAGCATATATTTGGATAACTAAACTCTTCTCGGGCATACTACTTAAATAACTTCCTTTGAGATCAAGTAACCTCATACAATACTTAGGAATTCATATCACATCCAATCTAACTATACACATGGGCTTGTAAAAGTGCAATGGTGACTACCCGGTGCCCCACACAAGCCAGGGTGCTGGAGGAGAATACCCATTTGACAGACAGACGTTTTTTGTTATCTCGTTGATTGCGAGCAAGGGTTCGTCTCAAGGTAGGCGGACTGCCTAGGCAGCACTGGTCCTCTGGCGTCGTCGTCCGCACAATGAAAATTTGGCGAACGCCTTCCTCAAACCACAATCCCACAAACACAAACGATGCGCTGGGGGAAGGGGGGTAGGATGGACGCCAACAATGGTCAGAGGTCCAGCCTAGCTCCCAAAGAAAGAGAATGAAAATTTTTCTGTTTGCAAAGTCTACCCCCCCCCCCTTTTTTTTTTCTCTCAGTAGTCGGCTTGATGGAGGGATAATCATTACGGCGGGGGCAGGTTTTTCTTGCCGAAGTGCCGGTGTGTGGACAAGTGCGGAGGAGTCATAATTGTGTCCGAGTCGGATATGTGGCAGGATTTCGGCACTAGTTTCGGAAAAGATAATCACAGCATGCAGCCAGTGACCCAGTGCTTCCATTTTGGACTCGCTGGCTTCATATAAGGCCCTACGCTCGCTGCTCTCCGTCTCATCATATTTCGGTTCTAGTTTTACTGCGCATTTGCTATTGAACATTTTTTTGTATTCTCTTTCTATGGTATGCCTGGATGTTTATTCACTCGTGTTCTTACCGATGGAACGGGCACACGGGAGAGGTTTTCCTACATGATTCATTTAGTTACAATAAAATTGGCAGATCCCACGTACAGTGGAAATCGATGATACGCGAAACATGAACAAATGAGAAATGTTGATATCTCTTTTTAAAATCAGCGCAACGTTACGAGGTGGAAGTAATAAGCCGTACATGACTTCTATGTCATGATTATCAGGTTTGGATGTGTCGTTTACCGTCTTCATCTGTTCACGTCGCATGATACAAAATTTAATATATGTGGAGCGAGCGAACCGGCCGCGAGCACGCTATGAGCATGGTATGTTGACATGTTCCTACATGACACGCGTGTCCGGATTATCATGTTTCCACCAGTCATATACCTTCGTCATCTATTGAAGTCACGTAACACATAATTTAGAATATGTGGAGCTAGCAAAACGGTGGCGAGAGCAATATGAAGGGCCCGATATCTTTCAATGTAGCGTCGACGCTCGAGCACACTGGGCACAGCGACGCTACGTTAGCAAAACGCGAGCACTGTATAACCTGACGCCAGGCGCGACCAGCGTCCGTCGGCGCCACCCGATGGCAACTGGCAAGAAATGCGACATGCTGCATTTAGTGCCGATGCGTTACCAAGACAACACTGCGTCTTCCTCTTTTCAATAAGGAGGGACGCTGGACGCGCTGAAACGCGCATACTTCAAAGCAACGCAGCACGCCTGCGAGTATATGGCAGGACCGGCGCCTGGCGGGGCAACGCCAGCGTGACGCGACGAAATGAATGCCGGCGAGCACGCGCACCGCGTCACGTCAAAATGTATTGCCGCTTTGACTTAGGCATGTAGTCATGTTCTCACATAACACGCATGTCATGATTATCAAGTTTGCACCAGTTACATACGTTCGTCATTCATTGGCGTCACGTAATACCAAACTTGCCATATGTGAAGCTAGCGAAATGGCCGTGAGCGCATCACCAGTGTGTCATGTTATGCTGTTACATGACAGGCATGTCGTGATTATCATGTTTGGATGTGTCATTTACCTATGTTCTCTGTTCGCGTCGCATAATGCCGTGTTTGGTACATGTGAAGCTAGCGGAACGGCCTCGAGCGCGTCATGAGCGTACCATGTATTCATGTTGTTACATGACATTCATGTCATGTTTATCATTTTTGCACCAATGTCATACCTTCTTCATCCATTCACGTCTCGTAGTACCAAATTTGGTATATGTGACGCTTTCGAAACGGCCGCGAGCACATCATGAGCATGAAATGCAGTCATGTTGTTACATGACACGCGTGTCATGATTTTCATGTTAAGTGTGTCGCGTGTGTTCGCCACGCAATCATACTATACGATACCAGTTTTGCAACATGCCATGTGAACAAAACCACCGCAAGAGCTACAGGACCACGAAATGTAAATCTTGACATTCATGACATACATGTTATGATTTTCATGTTATGACCTGTCAAATATGTTTTTCATACAGTCATGTTATGCCACACCAAGTTTGGTATTGATACCGTTATCGAATCGGCCAGGAGAGCTGAAAGTCGTGGGTGGCTAGATAGATAGATACGCTGAGAGTCGCCGAAGTTCGCTAAGAATTGAAGGAAGGAAAATAGGAGGAAAAGAACGGCAGGGAGGTTAACCAGCCCATAGGCCGCCGATTTGCTACCCTGCGCATGGGAGGGGGATGGGGGAGATGAAAGATGGAGAGCAGAGTGGGAAGAGAGATGAACACGTCACATTCGGCACCACACGCGCGCACACTCAGTCATAGTCCAGTCTTGTCTTTCGCGGTGTGTGACATAGCTGTTACAGCCGCTTGTTCAAGTCCGTGTCGCGTAGGAATTCCAACAGAGCTTTCGTCGCCTTCTGTTGCAATGTCTTCTCTCGGGCACTTGACAAAATAGTGTCCACAGACATTTGGCTGCTGTCGATGCGTGCAAAAACGGACGCCAGTGACTGCATCTGGATGTCATACAGCGGACAGTCGAACAGGGTGTGGTGTAGCGTCTCTTCGCAATGACAGGCATCGCAGAGAGCGTTGTCGCTCATTCCTATGACAAAAGAATGAGATTTTGTAAATGCCACTCCTAGCCATAAGCGATGAAGAAGGGTGGCTTCTCTTCGGTCGAGCCCAGTGGGCATGCGGAGAGCCATCAAAGAGGACAGGTGTTGTTGACAATTCGTCTCGTTGCTTGGTAAGCACCATAGTGAAAACGTGATTTAACGCGCAAATCGTCGTAGATTACTAGCAGCATTGGTCTGCGAAAGTGGTATGGCTTCTTCTCGTGTTTCTTCAAGAGCTGCCCGCGCGGCAGTATCGGCATGTTCATTCCCTATGACGCCGCAGTGACTTGGCAGCTACTGGAACGTCACAGGATGGCCTTTCTCATGTGTGAAGGGGGCATCGAGTTTTGAAAACAAGCTGTTCGTACGGACCGCGACGCAGTGCCGAGAGCACAGATTGTAGGGCAGCCCTTGAGTCGCTGAAAATCGACCATTGTAGCGGTGGTTCCTGATTGACCACACAAAGTGCAGCGCGCAAAGTAGCTAGTTCCGCTGCTGTAGATGCCGTGGAGTGGTAGTCCTAAACCTGATGGTAACACATCTTGCTGGGACAACTACTGCAATGCTTCGCATTTAATATTGTGAGATGAGCAATGCGTGCGTGTGGGCGTGTCTACCCTCTCTATATGTAAAGTTTATTAGATCTTGTGGTACCACTCAAGCCTCGTGATGCTTTTCAGGCCGCGTGCAGTAGTTTATTCGTGTTTTAGGCCTGTAAGGTATTACTGAAATATTCTGAATTTCTGCTTGAAGCTTATCGGCATTGTGATTGCCGTGCATGTGTTGCAAATGACTAACGTTAATTGCGAATCAACCTAACCCTATTTTTTGGTGAATGAGAGAAACAGAGTAAGAGGGGTTGCTTTACTATTAGTCCCCTAGCTAATTCCGCGTTTTCGCCAGACCACCTAACATTATTTTTGTTTTTTTCGGGCCTCTTTTTAGTCATACTTTAACGTGTATTTCTTTTACATCTCGAAATTAATATATTTTCGTGAATCATCGCCGACATTACTAAAAAGCGCGATATTGTTCGCAGAAATGAAATAACAAAAATATTAAACGTTAAGTCTCATTATTTTGTTTTCGTTCTATTTTTCTAATGTTATAAAAGTGTCGCGAATCTAATTAAAGAGATTCTAACTCTTACTGAGCGCATTACCGTTCATGATTTTTTTGCTTTTATTGAGGTATACTGTGGTTATGGGGTCGTTTAAAAGCACGTAATCAACTGTTATGTAGCATATGCTACTACGAATATGAGTATTGCTAATGACACTTTCTTTTATCATATTCGTACTTACGTCGTTGCCGCAAGCGTTTGCTTGTATGTAAATATTCGTGTTTCATTATAGGTTGATTTTTTCAATTTGTCAGGGGCAGCAAAATGTATGGAACTTTTTTTTAGAAGTGGAGGGAGAAGCAGGTGTTTAACCATACTTCATTATGTTCATGCGTGTAGTTTGTATGTGTGCGCGTACATAAACACATGCATCCACGCACTCCTGCCTTGGCCAGGTGTCCGTAAAATTTTCGCAGCTGTAGTTAGTTTTGATAGTAATCATGTGTGCATAGCACTGCCATGATTCTATGCTTGAGAGAAGTGAAAGATGTAGCTTTAATATTTTATGGTCCCGAAACGGTGATAGGATCTTTCTCACACCAAGAAAATTGTTCAGGCTTGATAAGGACAAAAAACAAAAGTACTTTCAATGTAATTATTTCATTTTTTGTTCTTCGTTTTGATTATCTCCACAGTGAATATAACATTATATTGTGCTTGCATATACGTGCTTTGTATTGTTATGATCTTGACATCCGCATTCGTTTGCAGGTAAAGTTTGCAGATCTGCACAGCATAACTTTGTACATTTTAATCGGTACATGCACATACGTTTCACATATTATATTGAGGTATTTGTGTTAATAAAGAAAACCTATTTCTTATTGATTTCTTAAGAGCACACAGTAAGTATCCAAATATTTTTAATATTTTAGACACATTACGAAATATATCATAATAATGATTTGTAGTGCATGTTTGATTACAAATGAACTGCGTCGTATTTTGCAGGTATGTTTCTTGCTTTAGGCCACCACTCTATCAATGACAGAAATATTTCACTTTTTTCAGAATATTTTACAGGCTCAATATTTTCGGAGTATTTGACATGACTCAATTCTACAAACTGACTACAAATTGAGTACCAATTGGGTTACTACAAATTGACTACAAGTTTGGTTACTGTGATTCGGTTTGTGGTGGCAGCTATAAAACTTCGACGACAGAAAAACTTATGATAACATACGATTAACAACATCACTGCCGTCTATTCCTATATTTGGTCGAGTAGAAGAGTTTGCTCAGTATTATACACTGCACCATGATTCAGAAGCATAGACTCAGAGGTACGGGACTTGGACAATGTCGGTAAAAGAAGGATACATAGTTCCCACGCTGAGTTATAACACTTTCACACCTAAGATATTTTGTGTGCGCCAAGGCATCTATTAGAGCACACGGTGCTCTAGTAGATGCCTCAAGGCCTTCAACGTGCACTTTTGTGACGTCCAGGATGGTAACTATATGTGGATGAGGGGGTTCTGACCCCCACCAGATTTTTTGTAATGCTGTAGCTTTTCGGGTGATACAAAAGTATCTCCACGCCTTCACATCGACCACCGTTGCCAAAGTTAGCCGATTTACACAAAACCAGGCGGCTATGCTTGAATTCGTTCAATTATTTTTTCGAAGTATCAACTTCCAAGACAAGCACGCTCCATGAATGACGATGGCACGAACGCAGATCAAAGCAGCGAATCAATTACACAAAGTATAAATCTGCTACTTCAGGTGCTTATTAGCAAAGCAAGACACAGATATTGAGACACCCTCCCCCCCACACACAGATATATATATATATATATATATATATATATATATATATATACGACGTTTAAATAAATATTCGTAATTCAACATTTATAAAAATTGATTGTTAAAGTCGTGGACACCAAGCTCCATGTTCTTGCACAGTACAAGCAACATTTTAGCAGCCAGCACTACACAAAACATTTTTTTTTATTTTTTGCTTTTTTGGAGGTCGTTAATTTGTGAATTGTGAATTCTATAAGCTTAAATGTAAGCATTTTGACTGAAATCTGCTGGGCTCGGTAGATAATTTAAAAAGTTGGGAAGTTCGTAGAGGGCCTGGGTTGTGAGGAACGACTTGGTAACTTTCTCAGGATTTGTCTGTGTTTGTCACAAAAGCATCTCTGTGTCTTGTTTTGCCAAAGCGGTGGCTTCCCGTTTCCGACACGTTTCAAAAGCCGTGAACGTATACTGAGGAGATTGTTCCTGGAGAGCGGTTCAAGTTTGTTGGCATGTTGTAAATATGCCAGGATTCGCGCAAGGACATCATCTCGAAATTCCCTGTTTCTAGAACAGAAAAACTGTAGAAATCAATCATATTGTCAGGCTTCTCAGGGGCTCTGCAAAAGCACCGCGTTGTACTTCTGCCTTCCTGACGTCGTTCTTAAGTTGGTGTAATCTTGACGAGTGGGCGTGGAAGTTTATTGCTGCCCGGCAAGGCGCACGTTAGCGCTCAGCGGCTGACTCCCTCGTCAGGAACGTCAGTCGAAGCTTTTCGGCCGCTCCACGGGCTTTCTAAATGGAAACATTCGCTTTTGCCCACGTAGCTGGCTGGACACTCTGAACACGGCAACTTGCAGACTACTCGCTGGTGTTGCTTCTTCCTTCGGCCGTGGTAGCAAGCGGTGAGCATTGAAGCAGGCTTGCGAACCACCTCGACCCCTGATTTTCCGAGAATCGCGGAGAGCTCTTCACTGGCGCCCGGCACATATGGGATGACAATGCGCTTGAGTGGCTTCAACTATTTTTCTGCCAGTAGGATGACCAGCGAGGGAAGGTTGTCGCGTAGTGTGTCTTTCACGGGTCCCTCTACACGGTACAGTGATCGTTTTCTACCCATGGTTACGCCTTCTTAAATAACAAAAACGCAGGCGAAAAACGGAAAGAAAACAAGAGCTATCTGAATGCGCAACGCTGGGTAATATTTTTGTCAGTTTGTACCTCTCGAGGGGGCGTCACAAAAATGTAAAGAGTGAACTTTTTTTTGATAAACGTAAAACCAGGTTGCTGAGATGTATTAATAAAGGCAAGGTAAAAAAAAACATGTTAGGAGTGATTTATGCTGTTGTATACCATAATTGAAAAAAAAAATGCCGTAGGTAAATATTGTGTTACTGAGTTGCTTTCCTGCACTAAAACTCAGCTGTTCCTCCAGTAGTTCGTCACGTACACCTCAGCACGAAGAATGTAACCCTACCATCTGTGATCAATATTTTAATATGAGCATTTAGTGTGTTCACCTACATGTACGGTGAACAGTTTAAAAAAAAGGCAGGCTTATCAACAGAATGCTATTCTAGTTCCATGAAGCGTTTTATTGTCGCTTCCCTTTGTAACATTTACAAACTAGACCACTTCGGGCGTTTTAGAACTGTGCGAAGAAATGCGAATACCATAGCATTAATATATAAACGATCGTTGTTGCTGAGCTAAAGAAAAAAAGCAGATTTTACTGGCGCACACGAGAAGACTGTGGAAGCAACGATGCTGGTGGCCTACCCCAATTCCTTTCACTTACTTTACCTCTTCCTCAGTTTTCTTTCTCCTTTTTGCTACATCAGTCTATTGACTCGTGTTATATATATATATATATATATATATATATATATATATATATATATATATATATATATATACATATATATATATATATATATATATATATCAATGCTTTGTTTCCGCTTAGCTGACACAAGTGTTCCAAGTTCGGAGAGGCCGTCGGCCAGGCTGGTAATGAAGCTTAAACACTGCCGTTTAAAATGAAATGCTACATGTATCAAGCATGTAATTCACCCAAATTTTCATCCTACGCTCTTGGCTAAACTGTGGGAGGATCGAAGCTGTAACACTCTATACGATGGCACCAAACGTGAACATCAGTTTTCTTTCTTCCTGGAAGGAAAATCAAAGCATATTGCTACTTTGATCAAAGCATATTGCTGCCAGTAATGACCTCACGTTAGCAACTAATGGAATATTATCAATAGATACCTGTTTTATAGACTAATAAAAAATGTTCTGCATCACTTTTTTTCTTGGCTACAGCATGATTAGTGTTCCTGCCGTTGCCATGTTTACAAATACATCAGTGAGACCATTGAGTGAAAAGCTGGACTATCATCAATATTTTCCAATCTAATATAGGCAATAATTATGGTGCATTCACTCTTCTATCGCAAACTCAACCTCTGAATTACGACAACATTCGTGGGCGAGAGGAAGCACTACGTACTTGAGATGTACACCTAAATAAGCAGTGTGGGTTTAAAATTGCTTTTAAGTTAAGCATGCTAGCCCTTACATCGTACGCCAAGGACCCCATTTGATAGCTCTTTTATTGGTGCACGGGCCTTCATCACATATATCAACAATGCGGAGATCGTTGCACATTCGACTATCTGTTGCAAAAAGCACTTGTAATGTGCGCAATAACGCTATGAAATTTCCTTTCACATGTCGCAATGAAATCTCGCCAGATGAAGTGTTACATAAATAATTTATCTATTACTATTTGTAATATATCAAGGCGGTTGAAATGAGCCAAAAACATAAAGCCACAATAGTTCTAGGTGTAGCAAATCTTTTGTTAAACACACGATGCTGCATAATCTGAAGTTGCGAAGCTGGTTAATTAAATGTTGTAAGGTAGTAGTGCAAAAACAATGAGGCAGACGCTGTCCCTTGAAGCAGGCATTGTTTGAAGTACATTTTACGGAACTATGCTGAGTACCTTATAAAATAAGACACCTGAAATGAGATGCCAGCAAATGAGATGTTAACACTAAATTACAAAAAGGTCTACAGAAGCCGCTCCTCCAGCTTACACTGTAACTGTGCTGTCCGTCCCGAGCATCTGGTGCTCTTTTCTGAATGGAACTATACGTAGCTCCTTACGCACATTGACGCAAAGAATAAGCGCTACAAAGAAATAAGAAAGCGAAAGAGCTTTCGCAAAGGATAACCGAACAGTATAATCTCGGAGCATTTACCATGTAGTTAACAAGCACATTCCTTTCCTGCCCCTTGACTAATGTATTGAACACATTATTCATTATTACTATTTATTTACAGTTACTGCGATCACCATTTGGTGATTTCAGCAGGGTGGTACATATACTTAGTCGCTGACAAAAACATGACGGTAAAAGTGATGAATAAAAGTAAGCAGAGCTACAGTCAGAACTAAAACCACTTCGGTAGCTTCTGTAAGAGTCGAGTAAGATGTTTTAGGTGTACTTCACCCTTTAGCTCCACCTATTTATCGGGCACTAGAAGTTATTGAGTAATCTACGTGAAACTGCATGCACATGATGCGGTCAAGTACACAAAAGTATTTCAGGACATATCTTTGCACCATTGAAATCATTTAAATTGTACGAGTTCTGTCATGTTTTTTCAATACATTGTTGCAAAAAATGCAGTTTTTCTAATTAAAACTTTGCTGGCAATGCGAGAATTACCTATGTCCAGTACACTCACACCAACATTCAATTAGTACACATCGTGCTCGATTTAGAAGGAAAAAAAGAAAACAAGAGGTGGTGGCTTGACGTGACACTCTTCAAGCCCAGTCACAGAAAAATAAAACTGGGGCATGCTGGGAATCTATCAACAGCATGAAGCATGAAGAGGACCAGCGAAGAGGATCAACTTTTTCTCGGGACAAAAGAAACCCCGCTTGTGTTTTATTAGACTATTAACCTAACAGGGCCAAAAGCAGCGCTCTATCTCATAGAATAGCAAAATGTGTGTACCTATTTGTTCAAGAAATTAATCCCAGTGTCCAATATACTGGACATGCTTCTCCTGTGAAAATCGTTCTACTAACATCTTTCTTAATTTTTTGCGTGCTTTTCAATAGCCTAGTAGCTAAAAAAACAAGATTAAAAACTTTGTTCTGCCCTACAGAAAGTTTGGGTTGGAAAGCAATATTGCTTAGCCACAAATGAAGTATTGAACCTTATATTATGATTACAATAGATTACCCACGACGAGAAAAAAACTAAAGAATGTAATGCAGTTGGTCATAGCTTCTTCGTATATAAATTATCTACGACTATATCAAAACTGTAAGGACTCAAATTCAACCAAGGCAAGGAAAAAAAGAAGTCCTCAGTCTGAAAAATTGTTCATGGCCGGTCCGAAACCTGTTCGCGTACTCTACACAGGCCGGCTCTTAAACGGCGTGAGTAAGATTGCACTGACAATGGGTCGCTATTCTTTGGTTCCCGCAAAGAGAGGCGGGCGAGAACCGGTTGAAGAGCGAGGCCGCTTCCGTAGGGAACTCGTCAGTGTCGTGGTGGGAGGGAAAACAGGGAACAAGGGGGAGGGTTCAACTTCATGCGGCACGTGGTGGACGTTTAACGAACTAGCCCCTCGTGGGCCGGAATCCGGGCCTCGCACCTACAAAAGCACGTTGCACATTTGAGTATTAATAGAAATGTTATTACGATGTGGCCCAAAGCACATCTTGAAACAATATCAATCACTTTGTGCAGTGTAGAGACAATGTGCGATCAGCAACTAATCCCACCCTTGTTAAGTGATCACATCACTCACTGTATGAGTGATGCAGTCACTTACACAACATCGCGCATAGCAGTGTGAACTTGTTAAGTCACACGTTTAATCGGGCGTCTGCAACAGGCCGGCGAACGCATATGGCTGTAAATGGCTGGCAGCCTACTTCGGCAGAGCTGCTGCAGGCGCCCAGCTAGCGCTGTATGATTACTACCTACGAAAACAGTACACTCACCGCTAACAAGCCCACTTTGTCCGTGTCCGCCACTCCATGAATATTTCTTAATCCGAGCGTCATTTCGAACACAGTGTCATGCGTGACCACTATTGAATATGCGCCTGTTCGCTTGAACACACACAGCGACCAAGACCCCAGACCAACGCAACGCATTTGAAAGACGATGAGACAGAGAGAGCAACGTTGAGAGAGAGAAGGAGGAGGCACTGGCGGCGGCGCCGCAGCTGTCGACGCAGGTGTTCGGTGACGCAACTATTCGCTTATCTACGCCGCCGTTGTGGGAGCAACGCAGGCCGGGGTGAGCGGGGGGGAGGAGCGGGAAACCTGCCAAGACGGCGCCGAAAGGCAAACACAATGGCGCATACGGTGGACGGCCGTTCGACGTGGAATGACTCCTTGTAAATGGCAACTCTCCTTCCAGCCAGTCGCACACCGACGCAGGTTCTTTAGCAGCCTCGGGTTCTTTGAGTATTTTGACGGAATGCGATTGCAGTGGGCGAAAAATAGTGAAGCAAAACTTGCAGAAAACAAAGTGCACCATGGAATGGCCAGAAAGAATAATTATTTCGTCCTCGGTGGCATTAGCTGGAGAGCATCGCTACACCATTTTCCAGACGAATTTCTTTTCGCATTGTCTGTGTCTGGAAATTCCGCGTATGGTGTCCCAAACACTGAATGCGTAGTCGAAGCTGGAACAAATTAATCCACAGTCGCGGATGTTTAGAAGGCTTGTCACGCACCACGAAACGTGCCGAGGTTGTTATAACAAACTTTTTGCTGACCACATGTTCAGCACATAATTCCATATGGTTGCCCAATGAGCTAGCTAAGCACCTGTAGCAAAGGCAGGGCACGTTCTTGTTAAACGTTGGTAATATAAACGATGGTTGTGCATAAGTGCAGTGACAGCTTTCCGTGTGAATTGGTCATAACCCACGTTTTCGAGCGTAGAAGCGCCTCAGTGGACCTAATCAGCTACCACAGCAAGTTCGTAAGCAATGATGAGGTACAAAAATGTGCAGCTGTTTTCCATGTACTGAATAGTCTGTGTACAGTGCGTTGACCACCGCCATTTCTTAAGCCACCTCCCATATAGACTCCCAGTCTAAACAGTTGTGGGACCTTAAACACTAAGAAGCAGTGCCCTCCCCCGCACACACACACGAAATTTGAGGGCGCACGGGCTGATACACACGCATACTTATTCACAGGCGCACACTCATACACGTATACACACATACGGCAACACACACACGCGACCGTAAACGCACGTATGCATGGGCGTACACATGTGCACAGGCGCGCTTAACACAAGCACAGACTCGCACATACACGCGCACGCACACATGCACGGGTGTACACACAATCGCGCTTACACGCGAACACATGCGCAGGCTCACGCACACACAATACTCGGGTGAACATTATGTTCCTGTATATAATCCACAGCAAACATGTAGCTTATAACCAACGCTAAGGTGAGCTTTCGTAACGTGGATTGCAGTTAGTTGCCATTATAGAAGAAACGCGATTTGCTTCTGCTGGCATTCTGCTGTATTCGGAGAGCACCTTCACATATTCTAATCTAGGCCGTCATTTAATGGAAGGTCCACATATTCGTGCAGTAGCTACGCTGCTCGGCCGCCAATCCGAAGGTCGCGGGTTCGATGCCGGCCGTGGCAGTCGAATTCAGATGGGGGCGGAAAGGTAGAAGCCTGTGCACTGTGTGATATCAGCTCCCATTAAAGAACTCCAAATGGTCAAAATATCTAGAGCTTTCCACTACGACGACACTCATAATCATATCGAGGTTTTAGAGACGTAAAATGCCAAATATTATGTTTATGTGTTCTTCCTATGCTGCATATTCCGTCTGATGAATCGTCACCTGCACCCTTCTCAGGCGCAAAAGCACCTTTAGAGCCTATTTTAGGGTGCTGTCGAGGCAGGCACCCAAACAAATGGGTGCTTTTTTTCAATCGACCATTTATGGGTGTTAAAGGGTGTTGCAAAGGGCGCTTTCTCGTAAAAGCACCCTTTTTACACCCTTTTTGGTGTAAATTTTTTTCTGTGGTACTTCGGATAGATGACTCGTTGGACCGTATACGCAACGCTAAATATTTTTCTTCCATGGATTCACGTAGCGGCTACTGGCAAATCGCAGTGGATGAGCGCGACCGCGAAAAGACGTCGTTTATTACTCCCGATGGCCTGTACGAGTTTAAAGTGTTGCTTTTCGGTCTATGCTCAGCGCCAGCCATTTTCCAAATAATGATGGATACGGTTCTCACAGGGCTCAAATGGCAATCATGTCTTGTTTATGTTGATGACGTCGTGGTCTTTGCAGACACGTTTGAACAACACGTCCAACGCCTTCATGCAGTACTTCAGGCAATCAGAACAGCGGGGCGGTCTCTCAAACCCGAGAAATGTCATTTTGGATATGAAGAACTGAAGTTCCTTGGTCACGTTGTGAGCCATGCCAGCATCCGCCCAGATCCGGAGAAAACCCGTGCTGTTGCCGCCTTTCCCGTGCCCACAAATAAGCGCGACCTACGCCGATTTCTGGGGCTCTGTGCGTATTACAGGCGCTTTGTCAAAAACTTTTCGAAGATTGCCGAACCACTCAACAAGCTTACAAACGACGCTGTCTCGTTTGTTTGGGGTCCCGATCAGTGTCATGCGCTCGACAACCTCCGAAACCTCCTCCAGGCTCCGCCTGTACTGGGTCATTTCGACGAAAGCGCTGACACGGAATTACACACGGACGCCAGCAACATTAGACTAGGAGCGGTATTAGTTCAGTGACATAATGGCGTAGAGCGCGTGATCGCTTATGCGAGCAGAACGTTATCCCCAGCGGAGAAAAACTTTTTTGCAACCGAGAAGGAATGCCTCGCTGTTGTCTGGGCCATAACAAAGTTCCGTTCATACTTGTATGGCCGCCCATTCAGGGTAGTTAGCGAACACCATTTCCTTTGCTGGCTCGCAAATCTCAAAGACCCCTCAGGTCGTCTAGCACAATGGAGCCTTCGGCTACAAGGTTTCGATGTCACCATCATCCACAAATCTGGGCGAAAACACACCGACGCTGACTGTCTCTCACGTGCACCGGTCGAAAATGCCAACATTGAACTTGAAGACGACAACACTTTTCTTTCTGCCATATCAGCAACCTGCTTGGCTGAGCAACAGCGTCACGACTCGGAGCTCATTCCACTCATTGACTACCTGGAAGGATGCAATTCCCACCCTCCTCGAAGCTTTGCACGCTCGCTATCCGCCTTTTTGTTTCCGCGATGGAGTGCTCTACAAAAAGAACTTTTATCCTAAACAGGCTATGTATCTGCTTGTTGCGCCAACTACGCTTCGTGGTGACATTTTACGTGCTTGTCATGATGAGCCATCGACCGGACACCTCGGCTATACGCGCACGCTGCAACGGATTCAACGCTCCTACTACTGGCCACGTCTCGCAAAGACTGCGAAGCACTACGTTCGCACATGTCGCGACTGTCAGCGACGTAAGGTTCAACCTTTACGACCAGCGGGACTACTGCAACCAATAGGCCCACCAAAGGCGCCCTTTCATCAGATTGGCATGGACTTGCTGGGGTCATTCCCCCCGTCTTCGTCTGGAAACCGGTGGATTGTGGTCGCTACTGATTATTTGACACGCTACTGTGAAGCCAAGGCGCTTCCAAAAGCAACCGCAGCAGATGTCGCCCAATTTTTTCGTGAACAGCATCGTCTTACGTCATGGTGCTCCAGCTGTCGTCATATCTGATCGTGGGACAGCTTTCACCGCAGTGATGCTGCAGGAAGTCTTGCGATTAAGTGGCACGGAACATCGTAAAACAACGGCTTACCACCCGCAAGCAAACGGGCTGACAGAACGACTCAATAAGACAATTGCAGACATGCTGTCAATGTATGTGGACATCAATCACAAGAACTGGGACGCCATACTTCCCTACGTAACTTTTGCGTATAATACTGCTGTTCAAGAAAACACCGGTTTCACACCTTTCTCGCTTAGTCCACGGTCGCGAGATCACGACGATGCTCGACGCCATGCTCCTGCCCGACAACTTAGGAATATACCGCACTGATGCCGCCAAATTCGCGCAGTGTGCAGAAGAGGCCCGTCAAATTGCTCGTCACCGTATTCAACATCACCAAATCGCAGACGCACGCCGCTACAATCTTCGTCACCGTGAAGTTATTTTCAAGCCCGGTGGCGAAGTCTCGGTGTGGACCCCTATCCGACAACGTGGCCGTTCCTAAAAGCTTCTTCGCCGCTACTTCGGCCCTTACAAGGTCGTACGACGTCTCAGTGACGTCACATACGAGGTTCTCCCAGAAGGCACTTCGAGACGTTCCCGTTTCACCCCGCGAACTGAAGTCGTTCACGTTTTACGGCTGAAACGATACTTTTCGCGTTGTGAATTGCCAGTGAGTGACTGACCTTATTCGTCTCTCCCTTACATTCTTCCCTATTTTTCTTCTTTCTCATTTAACTATTGGCTCCACAACCAACTATGTTATTCCGCCTTACGCCATTCATTTTGCTTGCATGGTAGTTTTCTTCTCATTTTCTTTTTTTGCCTTCATGTACAGCATCGAAACGATGCTTCTTGGGAGAGGGGGTAATGCCACCATTGATGAACGAGCCGCTGTGGCTTATACCCGTTTTGAGCTACTAAGAGGAAGAGAACATTTTCGTTGCTCGATTTCAGGTGAACTCGTGTCCTGGCTGCAGGTCTTGTTTTGGCTCGCGACAATATGACAATATATATATATATATATATATATATATATATATATATATATATATATATATATATATATATATATATATTGAAACCTTGAATGCCTGCACTAAGTCTGTTTAGAATAATTAGCATGGTGGCCTCTGAGATTAGCACTGGCCTAACGTCTTAACACAACGTGACCGCAATTAAACCCAAGGCAACGTGTTGATCCTTACGTTCAGCTTGTACAATCTAGCGCGCTGCTCGGCTGGTGCGCGTCTTCTTTGTTGTCATCACGCTCTAGCACCCGAGAACGTGCGGCCGGTAACTTAGCTATTATGGGTGGCGCCCCTAAAGTGACGAGTTCGTCCTTCCTAAATCGTGCTACGTGACCGCCTAGTTCAAGGCTGTATCCAGAATTTTTTTCCGGCAGGAGAGGGCAGATTTTTTTTGTTACAGGAAGAGCCCCCCTTAAAATGGTCATTTTTCGCTCTCTATGCCACGGCGAAAAAAAGCATGTGGGGGGGGGAGGCATGAGCCCGGTGTGCCGCCCCTTAGCTACGTCTGTGGCCAAGTTCAATGACTCACTCAGCAGGTGTGCACTTACAGATGGACGGAAAGATATAAAGACAGACAGACAGACAGACAGACAGACAGACAGACAGACAGACAGACAGACAGACAGACAGACAGACAGACAGACAGACAGACAGACAGACAGACAGACAGACAGACGGGCGGACGTCCAGACGATGCACGGTTTACCAATGAAACCCTCCAAAGCTTCGCCCCACTCATCATATTTCACACCGTGGATATGCTGTAGTTATTGCTGGATGGTTTGCTTGGCCATTTAAGCCAAGAAATGCTATGACCAAGCTAGTGCAAAATAGCAAAAACGCCGACCAAGGTGAAATACACAAAAGTTAAAAAGTCGTTTCGGCTCCCCACACGGGAGCCCTGTTCACAGTGACCGCAAATGGCGTAGTGCGCTCCTCTTATGCAAGTTTCATCACGTGTTGCGGACATCGTGGGTACACAGGGGGGACTGTCCCAATTTTTCTGTTTAACGTATGCGCAGTAGTACGAATGGCCAGAGATTCCATGTGCAATCGTGGTAACAAGTTTATTTCTGTGACAATGATGCAGGCTTTGTCCCAGTCGATAGCGTGCTCTGTAGACGCAACATGTTATGCTAGGGCATTAGAAGCTACTTTCTTGTTCTTTACGTCATTAAAATGTTCCCGGAGCCTTCTTTTGTAATTGCCCGTTTCGCCAAAGTATCCGTATTCATAGTCTTTGTAAGGAATTTCATACACCACGCTGGGAAAATTATGTTTGTCCAACTTTTCTTTGACATTTGTAAGACGTCCTCGGAGCTTTCGTGTCGGACCGTGAGCCACTTGGACGTCGTAGCTGCGCAATACCCGAGCGAGGGTCTCGCTGAAGCGCGGGACGTAAGGCGCCGATGCACCTTGTCTTGTAGAAATGGTGTGTGACTGAGCCGGACCCTGCAGTTGTCGCTGCACCGGATTCATGAAGGAAAGCGGGTATCCGCAAGTAGCCAGCTCCCGTCGAACGAACTCTATATCTTCTACTGCGTCTTTTTTCTTAGAAGAAATCCTCCAAGCGCGTTTTACGAGTGTAGACACAACAAAACGTTTATGGCAGGATGGTTGCACAGAATTGAAGCTTAGAAAACGACTGGTGTGTGTTTCTTTTCAGCAGACACTGAAAGTCAGGCGCTTACCTTCTCGTTTCACGAGGACGTCAAGGAACAAAAGGCAGCCGTTTGATTCTTCTTCCACGGTAAACTGTATCATGGCCTCCACAGAATTTAGCTGTTCCAAAAATACTGGCAGGGCATTCTCTTGCAAAACACAAAAACAATCATCCACATAGCGAAAGAAAGTCTTGGGCGGGGCAGCAAATGAAGTGAGAGCCCGGTTTTCAACAGCCTCCATGGTAAGGTTTGCGACAGTGGCGGACACAGAAGATCCCATTGCAGTGCCATGAACCTTCTTGTAGTATTTGCTCCTGAATATAAAGTAGGTGTTTTATAAGCAGAACTGAAGCAACCGAAACAGATTTTGTTATATTATACTATGTTTGTCCCCGACCAGACGGGATTCCGTCGGACTCTTGACTATATGACCAAGCTAATTACGCCACCTTCTAAGGAGGCCGTGCTTATGAAGCCGTGTAAAGCTAGAACTGGGCTAACTTAGGCAAGGTATTTAGTTGACGGTGTAACTGAAAAATGAAATTAACGCACTGGTAATTATGTGCACGCTAACTAAAAGCATGATATTTAGCCCTTTATAATAGAATTACAATAGGTACGCTGCTATTCTAAGTTACGTTTATTAGCTCCATACTGATCATGGCCTTACTAATTGCGCCCGAGATAATTGCCTATTAACTGAAACCTTATCAAAGAGAAGACAACTCGGTGTAACAAGCGTTAAGCCTCAGGCAACCAATACAAAGAAATTAGGACAGAGCTGATGTGGTCCTCACTTCGAAGCAGACCACGCACATGATTAGAGGACCAACTTAAACAGCTGCAAGAAGCTATAGGTGATCACACGCTACTCTATTGCTGCAGCCTTGCACAAGTAGTGTAAGCTCACCAATTTATTTTATATGCAAAGAAGGTCCCGTGTAGCATTCACCGCATGAACGTCTTAACAGTCACACCGCCTCCATCACAGTCACGAGTTGAACTTGAGCTTTCTCAAAATGAACCAGTTTGTATCCGAGTTCACGCGTCGATCCGTTTGACTGACAGACACCCGTGGCGAATATTGGGTACACCCACCAGGCTAGATCATGCCGAGGAACAGTATTCGCGTAGTTCGGCACAATTAATCTATCAGCTATATCGTGCAGTATATGCGGACACGCACATGGAAAATAAAGTGATTTCACCAGACGGCTGCAATGTGTCGCATTCAGTTTCATTGCCCTGAAGATGTGTGCAAACCCGGCCCCATTGCCACCTAGATGCGAGCGCCCCTCGTGACCACCTGTCTTTATATTTATCTGCACTATTTAATAGAAGCGAAAAGAGCAGCATGAGAGTGCTGCGTGAGCACCCTTGCTGCCTTGGAGAGCTGAAATTTCTATGCTGCACGTGAAACGACAAAACCTGTCCGAAAGAAGACATACTCCCACGAACACTCCTGTAGGAGGCGCCTGTTGAGTTTGAAAAAAGATAGCATGACAATCAAGCGAACGTAGCTGCACTGCTAAAAAGTTGAGTGAGTAGTCGCGCTGACAAGTTCGGAAGCGTTGTGTCTTGGATAACCACTGCAAATGTCCCACATGCGTTTCCAACGCCACGCGCGTTCTTGCAGCCATAATTATCATCGCTGCTATCACGCGCTCCGCACTGTGTTCATGCCATGGCCGTCGCAGAGCGAGCTCGGAGCAAACTCTTCTGCCCGAGAAGCAAGCGCCATCCTGCATAGCACCCATGCTGAATGGTCCATAAAATTGCATGGCCCTACCAGTCACGGAATGTTCTGCAGTACTCCTCATGTTAACAGTCTATAGGTGGCCCCTGTATACGTGTAATAGCCAGCTGTTGGAGTGCTCAGATGCATGTTCTGAAGGTCCCAGGATGGCGGTGGTAGATCTTTCGTTATATTAAATCTAGACAACAAGGCTGCACCCAGTGCGAAGTTAATGTGGTACATTCTCCCTGTGTTTTTGTTTTCTTTTCTTCTGCTTCATTTTGGTAGCTGTTGTTTTTGAAGTGGGAACACACGTGCTATCGTGTGCGTGAGATAAGCTTCCCTTTTCCTATGGCCTATGAGCTTACACAGTAGCAGATAGTGCAAGCGAGGTTATTTTGCTTGAGTTACTGTTGCAGGATTTTTCAGCTGAAGTATTAATACTTATGTCGCTGTTTATTTTTCTGATGGCATGTTGCAACGTTGCAACCTTCATCTTGCATCAGTTCGTTCTTCGTCATGGGGCACCACGGGAGCTCCTCAGTGAAAGAGGTCGCGTATTTTTGTCCGAAGTTCTGCAGCAGCTCCTACATTCCTGCCATACAGTACACCGCTCATCGACAGCCTACCACTCTCAGACGAACGGCCTAACGGAATGTTTCAACAGAGCCCTGGGAGGCATGCTCGCTATGTGTATTGATTCCGACCACTCCAATTGAGACGTTGTTCTGCCTTTCGTGATGTACGCTTACAATACGGCCACTCAATCAACAACAGGTTTTTTTTCATTTTTTCTTTTATATAGTCGCGACGCATGCAGCACACTCGACACAATTCTGCCATACAATGCTGAAGCCTCCGAGCTCAGCCCAGTTTCGGAAATGGCCGAACATGCCGAAGATTGTCGCCAGCTTGCACAGTCCTTCACAGCCGATAATCAAGCCCTCCAAAAAAATCGCCATGACCGTGATCTTGTTCAGGACACTTTCCCCGTCGGTTCTTTCGTGTGGCTCCGACTGCCTTACCACTCTTCTGGACTCACTCTCAAGTTAGCACCGAAGTATACTGGCCCTTACCGCGGTATACAGCTCCTTTTTTCTGTCACCTATGTGATTGAACCACTCAAGCCGTCCACGGACAAGCGCCGCCTTGGTCGTGAGACGGTCTACGTCAGTCGCCTCAAGCCCTGCTACTACCTTCCTGTTCTCTCGTCACCTTCAGTCGCCAGGATGGCTCGTCTTCATCGCCGGGGTATCGTAGTGGGGAATTCGCAAGGCAGTGACCAGTTGGACCATCTCTGAATGCGAAGCGTAAGCGTGTGCGCGAGCTGTATACGCTGGACCACTCGAGTATTTGTGTCCTTACCTGCTGTGTTCCTACTACCTACCGTCGCTATTAATCTGCTTTGCAATATATATATATATATATATATATATATATATATATATATATATATATATATATATATATATACGGGTCCTGCCCAAGGCAAGTTACCTTTTCACCCACTTTTCTTTCTTCTCATTTACATTACAATTGGCCTAATAACTCTCCCTGTACCTTCCTTGGCATTATTGTTTGTTAGATCTCATTAACACTGTGTAAAACACGAAAAACGAGCCCTTAAGTATACGCTAGTTTCCCTTATTCATTATTGAGGGTCTCGTTCTGGCAGGCTTGGTGCCTTTAGGTTGTATACGGGGGACTACTGGTCAGCTGCCAGTTGGCAATAAGTTAACGTGCTACGTGACGTAAACAGGCTCATAAAGGTTGTGCCACACTCGCCGCCATGGCTACTAGTGGCGCTGACTGACACTCCCACGTTTAAATTGACACAGATACCCAATAAATTGGCTGGGGGAATAGCTGTCGTGTAGCTCAGTGGTATAGCACCGAACGCGTTATTCGAAGGTCGCAGGTTCAGATCCTACCCACGGCAAGTTATCTTTTTATCCACTTTTCTTTCTTCTCATTTACTTTACAATTGGCCTAATAACTTCCGCTATACCTTCCATGGCATTATCGTCTGTTAGATCTCATGAATACTGTGTAAAACACGAAAAACGAGCCCTTAAGTATACACTTGTATTCCTTATATATATATATATATATATATATATATATTCAGCAGGAAGTTCAAGGGGTCTGGTACGTATAAAGAACACAAACGAGTACACGTACGAAAGAGCAATACTTTTATGCCAACGTTTCAGCCGTGGCACGGCCTTCGTCAGGGAATAAACACCCTTGGGCAAGGGACCTCAACCAGACACAAGGAATTGGTCTTGAGGCCATAAGTAGTAGTTTATTCCCTGATGAAGGCCGTGCCACGGCTGAAACGTTGGCATAAAAGTATTGCTCTTTCGTACGTGTACTCGTTTGTGTTCTTTATATATATATATATATATATATATATATATATATATGTGTGTGTGTGTGTGTGTGTGTGTGTGTGTGTGTGTGTGTGTGTGTGTGTGTGTGTGTGTTAGACTGCGTTATATTGCAAGTGTGACGAACGGTAACTTGCCGCAGACCGGAACCAAACATACGACCTTCGAATAATGTGTTAAATGCTATACCACTGAGCAACCACGGCGGCTAGCCTTGGCTATATATGTGAAATAAACATGGGAGTGTCTGTCAGCGCCACCAGTAGTCATGGTAGCGACTGTGGCACACTCGATATGAGCCTGTTTGCCGTCACGTAGCACATGAACCTGTTACAAGCTGGCAGCTGACCAATACTCTCTCGTATACAACCTAAAGGCACCAAATCGGCCAGTACGAGACCCTCGTTACTTAATCAAGAAAAGCAGTGTACACTAAAGGGCTCGTTTTTTCGTGTGTGCTACATTATTAATAAGATCTAACAGACAATTTTGGCAAGAAAACTCTACAGGAAGGTAGGAGACCACATTGTCATGTAACAACGCCCATGTCATGTTACAACGCCCCATGAAACACTGCCAGGTTGCATGTCCGTTGGAGATCAAGCGTTCTTAGTCTGGCAACGCAGCCCAAGCACTGCCTCTTTGCGTTAGGCTTAGCAGGTGTGGCCAAACAGGTGGCATATCTCGTAAATAATGACAGAATGTGCGTGATGCTTCATCCTCGGAGTTTTCGCTGCATGCAATGAACCGGTGCGCTACCAAGAAACCAACGTCAATACGTCAACGTTCATCTACAGGATTCACTCCCAAGTGAACGTTACAGCGCTTGACGACAGCAATAGTTTCCGGACTGGAAGTGATGCCTCAAATTTCGGACAATTTCATGTGTTGCATCGGAACCCCGGAGCAACATCGTCATCACCCGAGCCGGCTGGCACCACCCCTCAAACGTTTTTCATCAGTGGGCAGGGGATAAACATAAGCATGCAGACGCGGCTCACCTGGCGCGCCTTTTTGTGCAGGTTAGTAGAAAAAACTACTAGTTATGGCCTCAAGACCAATTCCTTGTGTCTGGTTGAGGTCCCTTGCCCAAGGGTGTTATGTGAATGCGTCGTGAGGTGTTTTCATTCATTGTGCTTGATTGTTTTTTTGTTAAGTGGAAATATTAAAATGAACCCTCGCCCTACAGTTTTGAACAACTGGCCGCTATTCTATATAATCAAAAGGAGACCACAACTGAGCTTAAGTCTATGCAGGAAAGCTTAGAGTGCCACGTTACTGAACTAACAAAAGATTGGTTTTAATTGAACAGAAACTGCTGTCATGCTCAGATACTTTGGAAAGGGTAGAAGAGTGTGAGCACCTTTTTTCAAGAATGCATGAAAGGACTGAATTTCTCCTAAAAAAGATTGGTGATCTAGAAAATAGAAATCGACGCAATAATATGACTATTTATGGAATAGATGAGTGTGCAACTGAAACGGTGGATTCGCTCAAGGAGGCTGTTTTGAGAGACATATTTGAAAATGAGACTAGGAATTCAAGTAAGGAGCCTTGAACGCATTCACCGACTAGGCAAAAGGATAGCAAACAAATCGCGACCAGAGATATTGCGCTTTTTCAATTTCAATAAAAAAACAGCTGCTAAAAATGCAAGGAAAGTAAGAACACCGGGTACTCGTTGTCTGAGGACTACTCACACAGAATTCAGAAAATAAGAAAGCAGCTGTTGGCTACCGTTACAGATAGTCGCACGCCTGAGGATAAAGTGTATCTGAAGTATGATAAACTAGTTATCAATCAAGAGACGTACGTGTGGGATGAGGACATGAACGGAAGACGCAAGCTTGGTGACACCGGAATGGGTACAGACGGTGGCATTACACAAGATCATGAAAATCCGGATACGTCATGCAATGATCGAACGGTCACCCGAACGACGGCAAAGGGGAGGTGAATGCATACAAAGAAACTGCGCACGGGGCAAACGAGGCTACACATGGCGCAACAAAAGAACGCAAATGGCACATCCAAATGACAGGGAAATGACACGTGTCATTTACGTCTACTCTCGTTAAATGTGCAAAGTGATATGAGGGAAACAACTGAACTTGAAGCACTACTTGATGAACTTTACCCACACGTTACGTTGCTCACGGAGACCTGGTTGCACGCTGGAGTGATTGATAACGAAATTGTTCCACCATCGTACAAAATACTCAGGTGTGGCAGGCAAACTTGAGGGTGTGGAGTAGCAATTGTCATTAAGGAGAGCATAAATGTGACCATTTTGCCGGCTATTCCTGAACACGAAAGCAGCTTTTGTAAAATTAATTTCTACGTTAATTCTATTGTTATCGGTGTTGTATACCGTCCACCTACAGCACATCTTGGGTTTATAGAGCGACTCCATGATTATGTACAGCGTTTCCGAGGCGAGAACGTGAAGTTTATATTAGATGGGGATTTTTATTTACCCGAAATGTATTGCTCAAACACGAGCCCGGCGGGCACAAACGTTAGGCACTCAGATACTCATTAATTTTGCTGTTTCGTGTGGTCTAGCTCATATTGTTTCTGCCCCTACCAGAATCACTGTTACAACTACACATAATTCTGATTGACTGTTTATATGTTCCACTATCAAATGTGACTCTGTCGCTGTCATGAACGGACTCCCTGACCATAAGTTGGTATTTGGTACCTTCTCCTTTCAGAGGCGTTACAGCAGAAGGAAGTGATTACTGTGAAAGAATTCAACAGGGCAGATGATGAGAGTATTCTAGACTATTTTAAAATGAGCTTGGATGATTTTAATGTTGATGAGAGTGTGAATGTGTTGTGGTGCAAAATCAAACAAATTTGTCTGCATGCTATTACCATGTTTGTTCTTGACAAGATTAGGAATAAGAAGCAGAAACCCTGGGTTACCAGACAGATAATCTACATGAAAAGAAAGCTTAAAAGAATGAGACGCGTGGGCTGGCCACGCAACTATACTGTCAACACACTAAGCGCAGCGTTGAAATCTGAGGATATAAAAGCTAAGGATGCTTTTTTCACCACCACTTCAGGAAATTTCCTCAAGGAGGCACCGGGGAAAATTTGGAGGTATTTGGGTGAAAACAAAACCAGTAGTATATCTTTAACGGTCAATAGTACTCCAGTCTCAGAGGTTAAAGTAGTAGCTGATGAGTTTAACCGATATTTCCACTCTCTGTATACCTCGAAAGCTAATAATGTTGTTACTGGGCCTGAAGGCTTAGTTTCCTCTATGCAGGATCTTGGTATGCACCGGGAAGGTAATTTTAACTTGTTTCTTGAGCTCCATGCTAAAAAAGCTAGTGGTCCTGATAACATCCCTACCGTCTTCTTGCGGCGTTACGCAGAGTGGATCTCGCATTACTTGTTGATCATTTATAACGCGTCCCTAGCACAGTGCTCGCTCCCGTTAGATTGGAAGGGAGCCCGCATCATTCCCATACACAAGTCGTCTGATCGCTTGCGTGTGTCTAATTACCGCCCAATATCTTTGACCTCAACAAGCTGCAAAATGCTCGAACGCATAATCTGCCGACATTTGACCACATTTTTAGAAGAAAATCGTTTGATATCAGACGCCCAGCATGGGTTTTGGCGTGGTTTGTCAGCACTGACACAGTTGCTTACTGTATGCCACGATTTTTCACTCGCGATAAACAACAAAGATCAAATAGATGCCATATTTTTGAACTACGCAAAGGCATTCGATAAATTGCCACATAATAACTTATTACATAAACTATGTGCATTTGGAATAAGTAGCAAACTGATTCATTTAATTCGGGCTTATTTGCAAGATAGGTATCAGTACGTCCAGGTTGATAAGTACTGCTCGGGGACCCTTCAGGTAACATCAAAAGTACCACAAGGGTAGGTTCTGGGCCCGATTTTATTCCTCATTTATATAAATTATATTATAAGTATAATACCAAGCGATGTAAAGATAAAGCTTTTTGCAGACGACTGCGTTCTATACACCACGGTTAAATCTGCAGCTGAAAAAATCTCACTCCACAAAGCCCTCATTGAAGTTTCAGGCTGGTGCAAAAAATGGAATATGTTCCTAAACGCTGACAAATGCTTAGTTCTCCGTATATGCAGGAACAAAACCATTCTGAACCATTCTTATTGTATAGATAGTATTACACCTAAGGAAACACCTGCTGTTAAATATATCGGGGTTACTATCACGGAAAATCTGTCTTGGAATCTACATATTAACAGAATCTGCACCAAGGCTTTTAAATCCCTCTGGTTTATTCGGCGCAAGCTTTCCAAAGCTCCTATGAGCGTTAAACTAGCAGCATATAAATCACTAGTTCTGCCATGTCTAGAGTATGCCTCATGTCTATGGGACCCTTACAGACAAAAAAAAATGTTAATAAACTAGAGAGAGTTCAAAGATCTGCTTTCAGATTCATCTGCAACAAATACAAACGCACCGATAGTGTGACAGAAATGCTTAATTATATTGGCCTTGATACACTTAAAGTGAGACGTGCCGAAAATAGATGAAAATACTTGTATTTATTATACAACAATGTAATACAAATTAACAATCAGAAATACATTACACACTGCGCACAAATGCACGTTTTGTTAAACGGGAAAATGATACAGGAATACAGCTCCTGGAACGATGCATTCAAATATTTCTTTTTCCCGAGAACCACAAGCGCATGGAACAAGCAACCGAAAGAAGTTGTATATAGCCCCAATGTAGAAGTGTTTATTACACACTTGAGGAAAAAGCGTGGGTAAAGTTGTCTTCGCATCGCTGTATTCTTTGAATAGCAGTGTTTTATGCGGTGATTCATGTTTTGGTTGCTAATCATTTGTTGATATGTGCTGTTGTTGTACTTTTTCTTTTTTGTCCACTAATACTTGGAGTCAACTCGCATCGCTATATTCTTTGAATTGCAGTATTTCACGCGTTGATTTCATGTTTTGGTTGATAATTATTTGTTGATGTGTTCTTTTGAAGAACTTTTTTTTCTTTGTCCACTCCTGCTTGGAGTCAAGCGATTCTGCAGTATTCCTAAATAAATTGAAAATGTGAAGAAAGTGACAATAACTGATTTTGGAGGAACCCTGGTATTGTCAACTGCTCTATGCAGTGGCAAACTGCAATAACGCCAGTTGCCGATAATTTCTCGTATATTATAAGAAGTTAGACTTGGATCGACAGCTCTTTATCGACAGTCTTGGGGCAAGTGAGTTGAGCAGGTAGCAATGCCCTAACCTGAGGTATTTCGAATGTGGTACACCTGAGCTATTCAGCAACACAGGTCTGACCTGGCAATCTACACACGATACCTCCTGGACCAAACTTTCTAACATCCCCTATCCTCTGGTATACAGCAGTGGTCAGATGGAACAATTCCTAGTTATTCTAAGGGTTGTTCAGACAAACGGAGCCACCACTAAAAGGTACCAAATCCACCGAGTCATTCAAAACTACGCGGTCCTGGAAACAATTTAAAAAGTCATTAGATGGCATAGATGGTATTGAAGGAAAAAATCACCTGTCAAGAAGGTTTTAGGCACCGACCTCGGCTCAAGGCTTCACAAATTCTCACTAACACTAAATGAATGTACACGAGAAGTGCTACCAATCCGCCTGAACCAAGGAGCAGAGGCAGACACCAGCAAAGGCTACCGTGTGCTCTCAAGACTCCCGAAGCCTGACACTAGTAGCAAAACATTTCATCCTGTGGCACCTATAAAGGTAGTTTCTTTTTTGTCGCAGCAGTTTCAGACCCTTGTGTGGCTTTTTTTAAAGCAACCTCAAGCGCCAGTTAAACTTCACTTCATAAACATTCGGCAGAACCCACGTACCTGGGAACGGACGTTATGCGATGCACGCAAAGAAAGGCGAGCGTGTTGCAATTTTTTTCATTGAGCGACACGTCATGAAGTGACGCTAAATATATGTACAAATGTTCCACGCACAGACATATGTTGCAGAGTTGCAGGTGTTTATATAACCAGTTGTTTGCACTTGCGCAACGGTGTCAACTGGAGCATGGGTATTAGCAACGCCGGAAGCTGATATGAAGCGCTGATGCTCGCGAAGATGCTGGCCCTGGACACCGCTACATAAATCAACTTGAACGCATAGCACTTAACCACAATTGACATTAACCCGACGTGACAGCTGTATCGAAGGTGTACATATGTAATGTTTTTAAAATTGGGTAGGCAGCACTACAACCAGTATTGACGATTCACGAAGAGTAGTGTCTATTTCGAAATTGGTTCCAAGACCTGGCGTAGCTTTGTGGTGAATTACATGAATGCCACGCATTTTGATTTCTGCTGGGACCCTGAAATTAATCATTGCATTCGTCGGGAGGTAAGCGCTGCCTATGTGTCGTTTTTCTTAACACTGACATTTATTATATGCCTTTGTTGGGTTAACGCTACCGATGTGGGATATTGCTTAACGCTCATGCGTTAAAAATGTCCATATGGGTTCTCGTCATTCCTGGGTAGATACCAAGTTTCGGTCACCTGTGGCACATTCCCGCATACCAGCGGCAAATACGTGGCCGCGGGTATGTTCCACTGTTTAACGGGAAGTATTTACAACGTACGCGACGGAATTGTGACATTATTCATGTCTTAATCAGCGCGTCATATTTGTCATACCATCTTACCTTCCAATGCTAGTTTGGGTTCACGCCAATTAAAGGCGGTGACCACAAGACCACCCAAACTTAAGTGGCTAAATAGATAGATAGATAGATAGATAGATAGATAGATAGATAGATAGATAGATAGATAGATAGATAGATATATAGATAGATAGATAGATAGATAGATAGATAGATAGATAGATAGATAGATAGATAGATAGATAGATAGATAGATAGATAGATAGATAGATAGATAGATAGATAGATAGATAGATAGATAGATAGTAGTATTAGTAATAGACTTTTATTCAGCCAAATTTACAGGCCGAGCATTTCGACCGTCTGTGCGATCAGTCGACGCTGTTCTTCTTCCCCTTCGGCGCCGATCCAATCGAGCCAGGAGGTGATGGAAAGGGATGGGGGAGGGTAATAGCTGGATTGCTGAGCAGTTGGGCAGTAAAACAGGCAGTGTGACAGGTCAGCGTATGGGGAGGGACAACTAGGACAGCAGGGGTTAGACCTATATTTATAAAGGAAAAGCCGAGAGGGGGTTATCAAGCAGTTCATTTGGATGTGCCGTAGAGTTCGAGCCTCGAGCGCCGTGAGTGATGGATGAGGGGGAGGGTAAAGACGCTTGTCGAGCCGGAGCTGGAGATATACCTCCTTGATAGTGTGACGCAAGGAGATCTGCCCATCGTTATTCGCGGAGCTCTCACTGTCTTCCGAAAGTGTGGGCCAGGGAATGAACGGTGCCCGGTGCAATATATCGCGGGCAAGCTGATGAGCTAGCTCTTTGCCGTTAATACCCGAATGCCCAGGAACCCAGCGGAGGAAGACAGTGGAGGGTTGAAGAGCAGAGGCCGCTCGCTCGACCTCCTGTTGAAGAGCAGAGGGCAACGTGTTGTTCTGTATGTGACGGATGGCGGCGTGAGAGTCGGAGTAAATCGTGTACTCGGGGAGAGAAGGGAGGGAGGAAAATGACTGCATGGCGTGGACCATGGAAAGGACCTCGAGCGAAAGTACATTTGGCGGGTGTAAGTATGGCCCGCTGGTGTGCGTGTCAGGTGCCGAAAGGTGTGGATGGTAGATAACGTAGCCACACGAGCCCCGAGGAGCCATGTATGAAGCATCCGTGTAGGCAACTCCCTGCGTAGAGAGAGGAGGAGAATGATGCTGTGCTGCCGCATGACGCCGGCCGGCGTGAAGAACGGGAGACATATTGGATGGGAGGGGAAGGATGCGAAGGTTAGAAGCAGCGGTGCTAGCGGCAGAAGGCAAGGTGGGAACGGAAACGGGAATGTGAGGGATACCAGCTTGGGCTAATAGCCATTGGCCTTGAATGGGTGAGAGAAAGACGGGCAATCTGATAGTCGTGGTGCAGACAAATAAGAGAACGTAATGGATGGAAGAGGCCTGTGGCAAAGAGCTTAGTGGTAGAGGTAGTGAGAGGGAGGTTTGGAGCTGCCTTGTGGAGGCCTAATAGAGCTCTTTCGAGTGTGTTGAGTTGCGTTTCAGTGAAATTAACGTAGGGTACAAAGTACAAGAACTTGTTAAGGGCAAGCGCATGTGCAACCCGGCACGCATGAGCCTCGTGGAGCCCCGACTGCCGAGTGACAACGCGTCGCAGGAGGTGGGTCACCGAGTGGCAAGTCCTCACAGCGTGATGTAGGGCCTGTGCGTTTTTTGTCGCGTGCAAAGGGAAGCCAAGAACTTTGCATTGCTGAACAGTGGGGATGAGAGAGCTAGAAAGATGTAGGGAGATGAGGGTATTGTGGGAGCACTGGTACGCAGACCGGTTTAGCAAAAGTAGTTCACATTTCTCCGGTGCAGGGGACAGGCCAGCAGTAGCGAGAAAGGAAGCGATAAGGTCCAGGCCACGTTGCAAAGTATCCTGCACGTGGCCGGGACATCCAGACGTACACCAGAGAGTGATGTCGTCTGCATAAAAAATATGGTGGAGGTCAGGTATTTGGGACAGTTGGGAGGCAAGTGGGGCCATAGCCATAATAAATAGAGTAGGAGATAGTACGGCACCTTGAGGAGTGCCGCGGGTGAGGGAGTGTGGGTTAGACAAATTAGTATCGACTCTGAAGCGAGCAACTCGATTGGAAAGAAATGATCGGATGTAAGAATACATGCGGGAGCTACATGATAGGGAGGAGAGCTGAGCGAGTATGTGGTCATGACTCACGCCATCGAATGCCTTCCGTACATCGACGGTTACAAGTGCATGGATCTGACTACGAGAAGGTGAAAGAAAAGTATGCTGAAGAACAAGGAACATGTCCTGCGCACAAACGTGGCGTCGGAAGCCAATAAGAGAAGGAGGGAAAAACTCTTTCGCCTCAATAAAATCAGACAGTCGAGTCAACGCCATTCGCTCAAGAGTCTTGCCAACGCATGACGTCAAAGAGATAGGGCGAAGGTTAGAGAGAGATGGAGGTTTGCCGGGCTTCGGAATCATGCAAATCAGAGATGATGTCTAAGAGCTTGGAAGACAGCCGCTGTTCCATGCTTCGTTGAATGTGTGTAAGAGAAATTCCTTCGCGTTGTCGGGGAGATTACTTAATGTAGTATATGTTATCTCATCCTCACCGGGTGCCGAGCGGGTAGATTGAGTGGCTAAGGCAGCTTCCAGCTCCCTGAGTGTGAATGGGCGGTCCAGGTCTGGGTTAGCTTCGCCACAGTAATCTGGGTAGGAAGGTGTGAGGGGGGTGGGAGATACAGAGATTTTAAATTCACATCAGATGGAGTCCCTTGAGTGAGAGCTTTAGCTAGGGTGGGAGCAACGGCAGGCTTGGTATCTCAGAGAGACCTAAGCAGAGACCATGTAGAGCGCGAGTGCAGTGCGGAGTCACGGCCGTCACACAGCGTGTTCCAACGATAGTGCTCGAGAGAAGTGCCGTAAGCGATAATTTCAGCCCGCAGAGCATCAATTCGGAAGGAAAGTTGGAAGTTGTGTGGCTGGGAGCGGAGAGCGCGTTTCAAACGTTTATGACTTGCCATAATCGGAGGAGGTGGGGATCAGAGTCAGGAATGGGGAGTTGAAAACGAGCGCGGCGACTACAGGATGTCATTGCTGCGGAGATCCGCGACGTCCAGTCGTCGTAAGTTTTAAATGAGTCAGACAAAAGGTTATTACGGAATGCTTCCCAGTCAGTGTGAGCGACTCGTTGTTTCCGCCTATTGTGGGAAAGAGGGATGGTGATGTGTATGAGAAAGTGATCACTGAAAAAATTTTCAGCGGAGACCTGCCAGTGAAAAGGAAGGGAACTCCGAGAGAACGTGAGATCGGGTGTAGTGGAACGCTGTGAAACAGTACCCGCTCGAGTAGGGGTGTCAGGAGTATTAAGAAGGGTGAGATGGCGTTCCTGGGCGAGGCAGTGTAGAAGGCGACCTGGTTTGAGTGTTTGGGGGTAACCCCAGAGCCTATGAGGAGCATTAAAGTCACCCCCAAGGAGGATATGGGTGGTCGATGGAAGGGAGTGCAGGAATTTGCCAAGAGCACTAAACAAAGAGGACGTGACAGGGGGGTTGTAAAATGACATCAAAGCGAGAGAAATACCGGTAGATGGTTGGTAATAGATCACACCAACTAAATGTTTCAGGAGGGGGGAGGGTACGTCTAGTGGTTCAACGAGAACGTCATTGCGTACATAAATGGACGCAAGTGGCTTTCCCGTCGTAGCGTGATATGCACGGTAGCCCGGGACGGCAAGGGCCGCCCGAGTCTCCTGTATAAGGAGAAAATGGGGTAATGTTTGGCGGGTGAGAAGATATTGATGGAGAGGGGTCCTATTATGACGAGTGGATATCAATACAAGAATAATTCCGTTTTCCTTTTTTTCTTTTTTTTTCTTTTTTTTACCTTGCTGCAGTTTATACTGTATATGTATATAGAAAATCTTTCTGTGTCATATGTATATAGAACAATGTATATATGTAGAAAATCCTGTATATGTTTTGGCCAAAATATGTATACTATATGTAACCTTGTGTATTTTGCTTAGATAACTGCCACTGATGTTTGAGTTGTATGTGTCTAAAAAGGGGTGTGACACCCAGTCAGGCACTCGTGCCTTTTTGTCACTCCTCCTAGACAGGGCAAATGTACATATTACTTGTCTTTGTCTTTGTCTGAAATAAATACGAAAAATAAATACGAAAGTTGCGGCAGTTCCACTGCAAAATATCGAGGTCCTTTTTACGCGCCATCTAGGTCTTTGGAGTAGAGGAAGCGCCTACGCGTGCGCGTTCCTTCTTTTTTGCCGGTGGAAGTGACTCCTGCAGGGAGTTAAGCATATAGGTGAAAGATTCCAGTTGCTTAGATTGGGTTTCGAGGGTCGTAAGAATCCGGACAATTGAATTTTCCAGCTGAACCAAACGAGTGTGATGCGCAGTGGTGGTGGTTTCGACCATGTCGGCCAATTTGGTTACATGGGAGCTGGAGGTCGGGGCGGTGAGTGTGGCGAGTTGCTTATTTAGCTCCGTGAGTTGAGAGGTAAGAGAGGATGTGTTAGTTGCGAGTGTCTGCGTCAGTGCAAGTATTTCTGCTGTAGCTCATTGGAGACGCGTTGTTGCTCGCGCTGGTTGCGCACCAACATAGCCAGTCGCAGATCGAAGGAGCGGCTCTCGTTACTTGAAGATGGTGAAGGTGTGTTTGATGAAGAAGTGCACATGGGAGGTGTTCCCTTAACCTTAGCGGCGTATGAGCCCGGGGGGGTGTTACGGGAGGTGATAGGAGCTCATGCGCTGAAGAGGAGGGCGGCGAAGGCTCAGTGGCTCGGCGCATGGCTGTGCGACGGAGAAAAGCTGCTTTGGCGCAGTCGCGTTGCTTAGCTAGAAGGTAGGGGCAGGTGGAGTCGAGAGATGAGTGGGTGTTGACTTGGCAATGGATGCACCAGGGTTGGGCGCAAACGTGAGCATCGGGATCTGCTGGTAGAGGAGACGCACAGCGGCGGCACTTGGCCGGAACGCTGTGTTGGGGGCATTGATGAGCACGGTGCCCTATAGCAAGGCACCGAGTGCAAGTAGGGGGCTTGGGTTTATGTGGACTGCATCGGAAAGAGACGCGTTTGAAGTACACAAAGCGAGGGATGATGGTTCCAGCAAATGTTATGAGGACGGATTCAGTGGAGCCCATCATACGTGCAGCGAGTATATCTGAAGTAAAGGATTCAAGGTCATGCAAGAGCTGAGATGTTGTGAAGTGACCACCGACGTTGTGTATGACGCCGAGACATGATATTGGAGGACTAAGGGCATAGGGCTTAATGGTGATCGGCTTACCATTAAGTTCCAGACTTGTGAGGGAGAGTAGGAGGTGGGCAGTGAGAGGTGAGTGCGTTTTCAGAAACACAAGGCTCTGAGCAGGTTTGGCTTGAAGGGTGACCTCCGCACTGGTCTTGGGAGAGAGATTTGCGGCGGCTGTGATGGTAGAAAGCAGGTCATAGAGAGGCAGTTTCGGCGTAAGTGTTCCGGGTGGAAGTTGGATTCCGACGGTGATGAGCTCGGAGCGGGGGCGGGCGGTCGAGGCAGGTTTTCGATTGGCACTAACGGTGTTCCAGCTGCCTTCAGGGGATGGCGTATTGTCTTCGTTGACTTGCGATGCCGTGAAGTGCATTTCCGTCGATAAGTTGTCAGCTGAAGTGATGGAAGGCAAAACTTCGGCGATTGAAGGAACGACGCTCGTCGAAACGCGCTTGTCCACAGACTCGGAATTTCCAATGGGTAGGCCAGACGCAGATAAGGTGGGGAGAGCAGCAGGCGTGGTTGATTGCAATGCCAACGCTGCATTACGGCTCTCGGGCTCCGGCGTTTGCGTGGCTATCAAGCTGAGAGTAGCAGAGACGCCACCAGCGTTGCACGTTGCTGGACCGTGCGCGCTGTTGAGGAACGCTGCCTGTTGCTGTATTGTTGTCGGCGCGGGGCTGGTGACATTGCCAGATGTTGACAGTGGAGGCACGGCTGTATCAGCGGTACGACTGGAGGAGGCTGGGCTTACCGACAGGGCGTCAGTTGTCGTTGGTGTCGAGTGCTGGGCGGGACTCTGCATCGTGGAGGTGCAGGCGCGGCGCGTTAGGGTTAGCGCGGCGCCGCACCGCTTCGTACTTTTGAAGGGGCCTGGGGGGCCAGCCTGGGGTCGGACCGGGGCCCGGATGGTGTCGGCGTGTCCCGGAAGTCTTCTAGAAGGAATAGTGAGCTTGTCCAGACACGGGCGGGGCCCGGTAACGGGCCAAGAACACGTGAAAGTGGAGCACTGTATGCGACCAGCCAAACAAAACGGCGCCACCTGGCGGTCCTCATAGATAGATATGAGCAATGTCGCCGAAGTTTGCTGTGAAATGCTTCGCATTTCTAAATTACTTGAATCAGGTTTCATCCCTGCTTCTGTAGGTTATACAGCGTTTCGCAATGCATTGTCCATGTAATGTATTGTACAGTTATTCTCTCCTAAACATTTACTTGGCGGCCCATCTCCATAGCGGGTATGAACCCCTTTTTCAAGCTACAACAACATCAATTAGGAAAAAGAGCCCAACATTCTGCAGAAACCAGTTCCAGAGCGAAGCCTCAATCATATGCTGCTGTGCTATGATTGGCAATCATTCATCAATGGTTCACGTCAGTGTGCGACGCCTGCTGGGTTTGCGCGGCACCACGATTAGGCAACCTGCGAAAGCGCATCTATGCCACCCATGTCATCACGCTACTGGAAGTCACCGACGGCATTGCCTTGCAGTGGTGCCACAGACATACAGGCTCCCCTGGCACCTTTCTCAAGCACCGCGCTGAGTAGCAATGCGCAACACAGCTGCTACCACGGGGGCGTGCTGGTGCACCATGCTGTGTCCTTACCATTTAAACAGGGCACAATAGAGTCACTGACGGCAACGCTGCTTCGTTCATAATGTTCGCGGGTGACCATTTGCCTAAACAGTTTCCGGTAAAGCAGTCTCGGGTTCGCACTCTGGCCTTGATGATCACGAATCTGGTTGCCTTAAGGGGCTATTGGAGATCGGGCTCACCGTGGGCCGCGTATTTCAGCCCAGGTAATTGACAGCCGACGAGTCGAGGGCAACGAGCGATGCGTGGCATCCACCTGTCTTCAAGCCAGCCTTATGGCTCGGCAATGACATTAGTGGTGAGATCAATTTGCACTACGCTGTGACCAGAATGCCCGCAGTAGCAATCACCGTTGTCACTGCGCACGACCACAAGCATTCATGCAATAGAACAAATGCCCACCTCAAGGACCACTCCGTTCAGCACCATCTGCGCAAATGTATGATGAGACCGAAGATCAGCCATAGAAATCGCACTGAGCCGCTTTTAGGGGCGAAGCGCCTTATAGCGGCACCCGTTGGTCTCTCGTAGCCGTTGTAGCAGTGTGTAACGAGTATAACATTACGACCTCCAAGGTGGTGCCGGTGAAAGATTTTTTCTGTGCGTTGTTGAACTTGGCCTCCCCTTGGCCTCCCCGTAAGGTGAGAAAGAAAAACGACTGCAAGGGAGCTTTCGGAGTGGTACAGATGGCAATACTTCGCTTAGATTCTTGAACAAACAGTTTACAGAAATTATTGATGAACTTAGCCACGCACATATCACTTGGCACACTGCGACGTAATCGTTCCCTGAGGGGAAGATAAGCGACTGGTTAGAATTAAACGGAGAACTTCATGTTCTCTAATGCTCTAAGAGTTGGGATTGTATAATAAATATGTGGTTCATTAGGAGCATTAGCTCTTGAACAAAGACCAGCAAGTGTAGAAAGCCACAGTACTAAGTGCATGAAGTTTGTAACGGCTAACTTCATAAAAGCAATATCTGTTGATTTCATGCGAGAAGCCTAACGATGACATCAAACGATATTGTCTTGTAGAGCTTTTCCACCGAGATATTGACCTCAGCGTGTGTAGGCCTTGCTTCGGTCTCTCAATTTAAGGTACTGATAGCCGGCACACGTTATACAAACGAATTAAAATTTGTGATAATTTTTACACTTATTATAGCGCGTTGTTTCTTCACCTGGGAGTCAAAATTTGTGGTTTTGTCTTTAGGGGCAAAATAACTACGCAGATAACGGGCCAATCGCGTCAACCAAGCCAAAAAGAAAGTCCAAAAAAGGCACTTTACTCGGATTGGCAAGTGCTCTTCAGAAATTTTTTTTTACTGGGACAGCGCAAAACAGGAGAGATTGCCTTCTTTTTCTCATGAGTGCCTACTGCATAACGAGCATCCACTGAACAATGAAAAGCCGAGAAACAGACACGTTTATTAAAGTAGCAACCTAAAAAAGTTGAAGATATTTCTGAGCATCATAAATGATTGGTAACCATGTACTCCTATGTCCTCGAACTAATATTTTTTAGCGTAATAAATTCTAGTTGCCGTGCAGTGCAACCAAGGAAAATGGACGTGCAAAAACATCATGATGCATTTGAGTATTCACACATGACGACGAGATATAAAATTTTCAGAATTTGGATTTATACTTCTTGTTTGAAGTAGGTTATACACAATCAAAAAATGGCGTTTACCGAACTTCATTTATCCGAGCCAGTTAGGCCCCCTCGTGTGCATGCGTGCGTGGGACTAAGACAAATGTGCCCAATATTGAAGGTACACAACTTGCACATTCTTTATTTTTTATTTATTTGTACTTTCCCTCTAAACACTAAACCCTCCTTATCAGAAAAGCTATCATAGTGAGTACTGCATGGAACGCATGGCGGATATAGTAGAAATAATAGTTGTTAAACTAGAGTCCCGCTGCAGTCGCTTGACTTTGGAACCCTTGTCTGCATAGTGCTAACGATGAAACTTTGTATCTTGAACGAATATAAATAAACTGAAAATTAAACTAAATACTGGGTATAGTGGAAACCATGCTGCATGTAGTGTACAGTGGCGGGCGGCGTAGTGTGCGTTAGATGGCATAGTGGAAAGGATGGTGAATGAGCAGCAAAATAGTGGATGTAGTAGTAGGATACTGCACCCTCTTTCGCGCGAATGCTTCAAAGTGTGGTATAAGCGGTGCCATCCGGGGGGGGGGGGGGGTATGTGCACTGTGGGATTTAATAGTAATATAGTCTTTCTATATATATATATATATGTCGGATCGACCGGCACACGTCATTGACTACAGCCAATCACGTGTATACGCGTGCCTCTGATGTGTATTGCGTCAATAAAGAGCCGCGGATCGGGTGACTCGTTGTTTGGGCTGCGAAGGGAATGGGTTTCTCACTGCTTCCGTGTCACGGAATGCGAAGACGCCGCTGTCGCGCTGGCGCCCGTCGCGTCTAGCCCTTGTGTCTACGCACGGGTCGTCGTCAGCCGTCAACCGCCGCCGCCGCGACACTACAGAAAAAAGTGAAGAAATAGTGGGTGAGAAAAATAATAGTGCACCAGGCTGTACCATGATGGAGAGGCTATACCAAACCGTCATGGCGGCAACGACGTCACGTACGAAAGCATAAGAAGTGTAATGTTTAAGGCACTGAGGCTGTGTGCACTAGCGTCGCAACTGTCGTCCTGCCACATTTTTCTTTCCTGACATTCTAAATACAAAGTAATTAAGCAGACTCTACAGTAAAAGTTGCCTATAAGGCCTATGCAATAATACCTATACCCAATCGGGTGCTGCCTTGATGGAATCATTCTCGGCTTTCGGGTTATGTACGCTCACACTCACCACTGCATGCCACAATAAACACTGGCGCTTTAGGGGCGAAACGTTTTATAGCGGATCCGTTCGTCCCTCGTAGGCGTTGTAGTGTGTAACTAGCATAACATTTAGATCTCCAAGGTAGTGCCGGTGAGATATTTCTTCTGTGCGTTATTGAACAATAAAAGATAGTGCTCAATGTACATGTCAATGGCTACCAAGGCGGAATGAGAGACAGGAGCATTCGGCTTTTAGTTATTACGCACGCTGCGATCCCCATTATCAGCCATTGGCATGTGCATTGAGCACAATCTGACAAGAAACGGTTGCTACGTTATAATCGCTGGGTGTAACCTCCTTAGTTTTAGAAAGCTTTATTGAGCGTTGAGCCGCAGTGCCATGAATACAATCAACTAGTATATACCAAGAACTCGAGGTGGTTAAAGGTGGGAAATAGATACGAAGCCATAAAAAAGTAAAAGCCGAATTCTCCTGTTTCTCATTTGCCATTAGCAGCCATTGGCATGTACATTGAGCACTGACAGGAAAAGGTTCCTACGTTATGCTCGCTGGGCGTAACCTCCTTGGTTTTAGGAAGGTTTAGCGAGCGTTGGTCCGCAGTGCCATGAATACAGTGAACTAGTATATACCATGAACTCGTGGTGGTTAAAGGTGGGAAGTAGACCCAAAGCGCAAGCCGTAAGAAAGTGTGCGTGTGCCAGCTCTCGTTTAGTCTTTTGAATTTACGCTGGATGGTGGTGCTTCTATATGGGGAATATATGATGAAAACATGCGAGCTGGTGATACTTGGAGTGTTGAATAGATGGACGAATGGACACACGTACAGATGCATGGATGGACGCATGAACGGACGCATGAACGGATGCATGAATGAACGCAGAGGCGGACGCACGAAGAGACGCATGCACGAACGGGCGGATCGACGCAGCATGGATGGTCACACAGACGGACGCATGGACGGACGGAAGCAAGAACGAATGGACGGACGAATGCTTCGCCCCACTCTGCATCATTCACTCCGTGAATATGCTGCCATTATTGTTTCTTTTTAGTAGATTTATGTGGCATGCAGTAAGAGAACGTTACACAAAGTCGAGTTTTTGGCTCATGGCAACATAACACATGGACGACGACGTACAATCAAACTGGCGTAATCATCCGAACGCCGTACTACCCCGCTCCCAAATGTTGAGAGCGAAAGAGAGATATAACGTTTATCAAGATTTTCGGCGCGAGTAAATTCGCGAGTTCCCTAAGTCTGGAATCTCATTGGTGCGGGCCGCTGTCCTGGCGCGTTTGACGAGGGCCTCTTGGGTGTTATGATGTGAACTAGACAGAGCTGCCTCTCGCCCTTCAATATTTTGTTGTGTCCTGGATTACAAAGCTGGATTGTGTAGATGCTCGGATACCATGACGTACGGTGTGGCTGTTTTTTTTTGGCGAGGAACCTGTACGGTAGTGGGTGCTGGTCGGGATCTATCTTTAACAGTATGTACGGATTGGGGTAGCACAGGGTCTGTAGGCGACGCCACGCTACCTGTGATTTCGTACTGAGGTTCAGTCCCGGGGTTGGAAGTCTCCGACATTGGAGTCTTTGGTGTTGAAGAATTTCTGTATACGTGAGAAGGGGGTTCACGCGCAGAGCGTAGAGTGGATGCGATATGCCGGAGTCGGGGGTTCAGAAGAGTAATTTACGGGCCGGGGCGTGGGCCACCTCTTTGCATCTGACTCAGCAGTGGCCATTTATTTATACAAGATGTTTCCAATCTCCTTCTGAATGCGCGGCAGATAGATGTGTAAGGATTGGATGTAAAATTTGACCAATGTAGTCTTTAAAGAAATTTGGGCAAACTTCTTGTGAGTCCGCCTGTGAGAATGAAGGTGGACTCTGGGTTTCATGAGATGAGAGCAGTTCCTCCTTCTTCGATGCTAGTTTTGTCTGTGTCCTGTGCTTATATACAGTCGATTAGTTTTCTTGGATGAATGATAGTTGCCGTGTATTTGCCTTTCACTGGTCCAGCTGCATCAAATAAAAGGGCGCCCTCGTTGTCTAAGCGAGCTCCGGCCCGTACCCGACGTCAATTTTTGTACAACTGTGGATGCATATATCGTGGGAGTGGTTTCATCATGAAGTCCTGCCTCCATTCATGTGGAATATCTTGTTTTTTACTATTCTGAATGAGGAACTTGGTGTCAAGTTCTGATAATGTTTTCCGTATTGTTTTAATGATGGCGAGGCGCATGACTCGATTCGTGTGGTGTGCGAGGAATAGTTGAAATGCGGTATTGCGGAGGCCCACTTGAAGCAGACGTTCTGTGCGTGTCCACAGGGGAAGGCTCAAAACCTTTTTTGTGCTTGTCTGCTTTCAAGATCCTCAATTAAGGAAAGCCTCACGTTGTTATGACGAAAGTATGGTGACGCCATCAAGTAAACAGTAGTGCAAATGCTTTTTTTAATAATAATAATAATAATAATACTTATAATAATATCATAACAATTATAATATTATAAAATAACTAATAAAATTATAATATTAACTATTGGATCTTTCGTAAAAGTAATTTATACAAACAACACATAGTTTCAGTTTGTTTATAATACATGAACACACTTGTTTATGATTTATACGGCATGAATTTCAGTGTTTTATACTGGTATAGCAAGCACTTCATCAAGTATTGTAATGACGATATTAACAACACTGTAAGACACAGCACAGTGATGGTAATACCTTTTCCTCACCAGCTTTTCCTCTGGAATCTGTATTTTATCCCTATGGCTACAACGGGATATTGGCGTGGCTATAAAGGCTTGAAGGTAACGAGGCGATTGTGCTTGTGCTGAAACAGGTGAGTTTTTTTGCGGACCATTATTGTGTGTTTTACGGTGCACTTATTGACTTAGGCAAAGTTTCTTGGTGTACATGACGTGTGGTGTGCGCAACCTGAGTGAGCAGCTGCCGCTAGTTTACAATGTACAATTCCTTTGTTGCTAAAATATTGGCAAAAGGGGGGTGCCCAACCAATGCTTCCTCAGAGCTGTGTGTCGGCAGAAGGTGTTCTGCTGATGCAGTGTCTGAGCTTACCATTTTGGTCGTTAGCAGCTAAAGCATAAAACACAAGACCGATTAATTTGCTTCTTTGACCTCTTCAATCAAACCTAACGTAATTATAGGCACGGAATCCTGGCACGAAGAATCTGTTGGTAGCGCAGAGGATTTTGCACCTGGTTTTCACGTCTACCATTCTGATTGTAACGCGCATGGTGGTGGTATCTTTCTTCTTTTTGATTCGTGCTTACAGTCGTCTCCCGTGTTAACCACATCCGGTTGTTCCGAGTCAGTTTGGTGCAATATCAATTTCAAAGCCTGACAGTCTCTAACAATTGGTTCCTTTTACCGTTCCCCTGCCTATGTATTGCCTGAGTCTTTCAGGTCTCTTACAAGTTTCTGTCTACAATAAACAATGAATAAGTAATAGACGGCGATTTATTTATTTGTTAGGTCGGTTGACAGCAAACCGGTCCTTGGTAATTCATCTGCCATATATACGGTGTTTCATGAAGCAATGATTTTCAATGACTTGTACCAGTTTGTTTTCCGATGGAGGCGAAAATGTTGTTGGCCCATGTGCTCACATTTGGGCACACGTAAAAGAATCCCAGGTTGTCTGAATTTACGGAGACTTCCACGACGGCGTCTCTCATATTCATATGGTGGTTTTGGGACGTTAAACTCCCCATATCAATCAATGTATCAGTTACTGAACCTGCCAGGTGTGGCCTGACTAGTTCTTCTGTCTTAGATCTGCTTTTTTATATCACCCATTCCTCGTGCATGATAACGGTGTTATTTCTTGGAATAGGGACAATGACTGTATTGTGACCCACGTTCAGATAGTCCCCTTTTCTTGTGCGCACGATCTACCAAGGAAGATATATCTTTTTGATAAAGGAAATTGTGCTTCGTTATCGAATAAGCTTGCAATTTTTTTCTGGAATTCAATTATTTAGATCGGTCCGCAGATCGCAACACCCGGTGGGATACAATTTGCTTCTCACTTAAGCAGATAGTAGACAAACATGTTCCAAGTGAACATTTCTCTTCCAAAGAACGTAGGGATAAATCTTGGATTACTCCTGAAGTCAACCGAACGATCAACAAGAGACATCGTCTCCTGAATTCTCATAAAAAGCAATACAATCCTGGTGTAATTGCTGTGCTAAAGTCGCTTGGAAAAGATATAAAAACAAATAGCAAGATTGCCAAGAAAACATATTTTCTATAATTGGGCCATAAGTGACAAAATTACCTGAAAGAATTGTGGAAGTGTTTGAAATCAATCGGCAAAGAATCAGTTGGCATCCCAAGCAAAATGATGGCGGTGTACATTCAATTGATGACGCCGATAAAGCTTCTGCTTTCAATCGCTATTTTCAGGCATTTTACGCACTTTTGTCAAAGTATGTACCATGTATTCCTTACAATGTCTTTGAACCTATATCGGAGCTGGTGATAACACATGGTAGTATCCTTAAGCTACTTGCGAAAATAAAGGCTTCTTCTGCAAATGGTCCTGACGATATACTCTCTTATTTGTTAAAAGCTTGCTCTGATGTAATTTCCCTCTACCTCGTTATAATCTTTGAGAAATAATTGCGGACTTCTTGTTTACCTAGCGACGGGAAGTCATGACTGTAGTTAAACACATCAGGATGGCCCAAAAGTATTGTCTAAACTATAGGCCAAATTTCCTATCTAGCGTGTGCAAAAAAACATTGTCTATATTGTTATAATAAAAAATCTAGAAAGTAACAATTTTTATGGAATCCCAGCGTAGTTTTCTGTGTGGTGTTTCATGTTCAATACAGCTCATCGAATACAGCCATGATCTTTCGTGCTCATTTGACCTTGGATGCAGACCTACTGCATAATCCTGGACTTTCAGAAAGCATTTGATTCTGTGCCCCATGTTTTGCTGCTACATAAACTCTCATCCCTCGGTAATGCTTGACTGGATCAGATGTTATCTATAAGACCAAACGAAACGTGTCGTAATAATGGTTCTCAATCTGAATATGTTGCTCTTACTTCAAGAGTTCCCGAGTAGTCTGTATTGGGCCTTTTGCTGTTAATGGTGCACATCAACAATATTGCTCAAAATGTTTCATGCAATGTACGTCTGTATGCGCATGATTGTGTGATTTACCCCAGCTGTGATGCGAGACGGCTTTGCACCCGCAGTAAAATCCGGCTGACACTCATGGAATAACAAGGTAGGATTAGTACATTGACTCAGAAAAAAATGGGCAGATCCCACATACTGTGGGACTCAATGATAGGCGAAGATCGAATAATAAAGGTTCATATGTCACTTTAAGGTCATCACAACGCTACGAGGCGGAGGTAAATGATACCATACACGACTTCCGTGTCATTATTATCATGTTTTGATGTGTCGTCACGTGATACTGAATTTAGTATATGTGTAGCTAGCAAAACGGCGACGACCATGCTATTACCATGCACGTTGTAATGTTCGTACATGTCAGGATCACCATGTTTGCCCCAGTCATATATTTTTTCATCCATTGAGGTCACGTAACACCGAAACTGGTATATGTGTAGGTAGCCAAACTGCCGCGAGCGCATCATGAAGTGCCCAATATACTCCAATGTAGCGTGGACGCGCGCACATGCTGGGCACAGCAACACTACGTTAGCAAAACGCGAGAACTCTATAGTCGGACGCCAGGAGCGACTGGTGCGACCAGCGTTTGTCGGCGCGGCCCGATGGCAACCAGCGCGAAATTCGCACCGATGCGTTATCCAGACAACACTGCGTCTCTCTCTTTTCTTGGCGAAGGAACGCTAGACACACTGAAACGCGCATGCGTCTAAGAAAATCGGCGCGGCACGCACCTGCGAGTATATGGCAGAACCGGCGCCTGGCGGTGCAACGCCGGCGTGACGCGACAAAATGAACGCCGGCGAGCACGCGCACCACCTCACATTGATATGTATGCGCCTTGACTGTGGCATATAGTCATGTTCTCACATGACACGCATCTTATGATTAATTTGTTTGCACCAGTCACTTACCCTCGTCATCCATTGACGTCACGTATTACCAAATTTGGCATATGTGAAGCTAGCGAAACGGCGGCGAGCGCATCAACAGTATGGCAGGTAATCATATCGTTACAGGACACGCATTTCATGATTATCATTTTTAGATGTGTCATTCACCTATGTCGTTCATTCGCGTCGCTTAATACCGTGTTTATACATGTGAAGCTAGCGAAACAGTGGCGAGCTCATCATGAGCGTAGCATGTGGTCATCTTGCATGACACGCATCTCGTGTTTGTCGTGTTTGCACCAGTATCATACCCTCGTCGTCCATTCACGTACCGTAATACCAAATTTGGTATAAGTGAAGCTAGCGAAACGGCTGCCAGCGCATCATGAGTTTGCCATGTAGTCAAGTTGTTACATGACACGTCATCCATCCATCCATCCATCCATCCATCCATCCATTGTGGGCTTTTCACGCTCAGAAGCGCGGGGAAAGCGAGGGGCGTCTGCCACGCGTGCTAGTTTTAGCGCTGTATTTGCACGCAGTACACTTTAAGTATGTTTATCTTTAATATATGAGACGTGGAACTGCGCTTGCCCACCGTTAAGAGTTGTGTTGGTGCCTGGAGCAGCAAGGGAGTGCCGAAACAAACCTTTGAAACGGCATCAGCGTGGTCATGTTCTGGTGCTGGAGTTCGGGTACGCTAATTTGGTATCTGTGCGTGCGCAAAAGCGATAACATGAAAGGAAAGAACGGAAACAACCTGAATCGTGTGGGCAAGCAATTAATAACACAACGCATGGAAGAAATACGAGTAATGAATAAAGTAAATTACTTTTTCTGTCAGCTGAAATACTTGCGTGCTTTTTACTTTTTAGTCACCGTCGCCGGTGGTTCGAAGCCACACACACACGTTCTATTAGATAACTTGCTAGCCTTGAGTACTACTTTTTAGGAACACAGAACAGCTAGAACAGAACACAGCCGTAGCACCGCAATATCTTTTAACTTTTTTCGTTTTAGACCTAGCGTACAGCAACAAAGTTTGCCATGCGTCAAGCTGGATTTCAATTTAGACATTTGAAGAAAGACCAGTGCGAGAACAACATATACAATAAATAATTAATATTGAAATGTGCCTTAATTAAATCCACACAACGTTAAAATAAAGATACAAATAGCAGCACTATCGCTGCGAAATGACTTAATGAAACAAAATGCGTCGAGCAACTACAGAGGAAAGGATGTTGGGTCACTTTAGAAAATTGTTGAAATATGTATTTCCAACATGCCCCAGCTTGACAAAAAATGTCCTGTGCAATTACATATTTTTGAAACAGGTATAGCAACAGTAAGTTTTGGCGTGACCTCGGGTCACGTAGGTGTCGGTATTGTCCTTATCTGGAGGAATCACATTACCATAAAACTTTCGAATGAGGTAAAACGTCAAAAGAGTATTACCTTGTTATTAGTCATCTGTTTTTCTAACTCCAAATATTTATTTATGGAAAGCAATATCTATATACGAAGCCCGAAACATCGACTATACGAAATAGTTTTCTAAAGTTACTTATACGTTAAAATTCGCCGAGTGTTACGCATTTCTAATACGTGGCGAAAGCCGCGTCAGTAACTAATGCCCCACGCACACTTGTTTTTTGAAGTTCGCTCAGAACGTGAAGTTCATTTATTTTATATGTCTCTTGTTTCTCTGCGTACCTAATATTTTTGTACATGTTTAAATAATGCGATCAGTTCTTCAAAATCCGTGGGTAAGTTGAAAATAAGATACGTGATGACCACAATTTTATCATCCGGTGGAGACAAATCAGACCACACGTCATATTTTGAAACGAAAGCCTTAGATTCTTCATGAAACGCGCAAAGTGAACGTCGGCGTCGGCGTCCTGCCTCGATGGCAACAGCACGTATACATATGAGCATAGGCGTGCACACACTGTTACATGGTTGCTCGTGAGGGGGGAGGGGGTGAAGATTCAACGCAGCGTGCCCCAATACCTATTATGTCAAAATTTGGGGCTGATTTTGAGCTCGCCACCTACGTGTCGCAGCACCCCCGCCATCTACTATCAATATAGGCCAGTGATCACTTTCCGCCCTCCCCTCTTAGGAGACCAGGAAGGAGGCCCCCCCCCCCCCCCAATGCCGCAAGCACGTCTCTGCGTACGAGTTGTGCAGTAAATTATCACGTGAAGGCATCACCATGACATCAACGAGAGTTATTCAATCATGTGAGTTTTGATACTGCGTTCCGAAACCCGGTCACATCATTGGCCTACATAGCGGGAGCAAGCCGATTGTCTCGCCATCTGGGAGCGACAATACAAAACACTGGATCGCCACTTGGGGTGCGTTTTTTTTTCTCTTTTTAGGCAGCTCAACGCTGCACGCAACACTGGCGTTGTAGCCTCAATAACTGGCCTTAGCTTGCACGGCGCCGCCGCCGCTGTCAGCTGTTATCGCTCTGCAAAGGCGTAATCGAAGCCGGGTCAAAGCGCCCAGGTTTATTTCGTCAAAGGTGGTGCTTGCGATTTCCTGCTACCATGGTTCTAACGCTGCACCCTGATTATTTCTATTACTCCCCGTTTTCTCGTTTGAAAATGTGTGTTTGAGTTCGATTGCTGACGGGAAGTTTGACGAATTCTTTTAACTGTTCCACTCTGCGGTTCACGATGTGTCTCACTGACATGACGGGAGTGATGGCCGCACAAACAAGACACAGATACGGTAGAGTGCATACCAAAGCAAAACAGTAGCGATCAGTACTTACCGTGAACTGGCCGCTTTGTCTTGCACGCAGCGGTCGAATTCCACTAATCGCGAAATCATTCTGACACTGGCTGAGATACCGTATAATTATGAAAGCCCGATGACAAGAAAGTGGTAACTTGAACATTGCTATTTACTTGGAACTAGCACTGGAAGCGTTCTTTTCTCTTCAGCTGCTATGTTCGTGGAGTCTTTCTAAGGGCACCAGCGTTTGCTGCTCGGGCAACGTCGTCTGCTGCCGTCGACAGACTCACATGGTTGGATCCACCCGGGTCAACGCTGCATCCCGCTTGCATCACGCCTTGCCGCTCACTATTTTGCAGAAATGTAAACATTGTGGGCTCGCCACCTGAATCTGATAAACTACCGACTTCGCTGCACCGTCCATTACGCTGTGCTAGCTTTTTACCACACGAGCATGCCGCTTGTAGCCACGTTATTTCTAGCGCAACGCAGAAAACATTAAAAAGGACACAACATCAAGAGAACAAGCAGCTTCTCTGTCCCTTATCACGTCTGCACCACTGCGACAAAGTAACATGTTCAGTACCCTGAGGCACAAACTCACCTAAGAACAAATGCTAGGCGCTGCCATGCTGTTTGGCAAAATGCGGTGGCGCTCACGATCTTGCTAAACGCAAAAACACAAAATATAGCATTTTTAGTTAATTTAACTGTCAAGAAATGGCGCTACAATCTACCCACTTCCACCATTTCAGCCAATGCCGCGTTCTGGCATTCTAGGTTACTATACTTTTTTTAGATTTTGATACATTTTTTGAGAGTGAGAATTTATTAGAAGGCAGAGAGGTCGGCCTGAGCCAGTCCGCTCTAGCCTGCTACTCTACACAGGGAATAAGGGAAAGGGGAAGGAAAGAGGGATGAAGGGTGATGATGGGGACAATAAGAGGTACAATATGTGGCTTTCATTTAATGGTGTTTGTCCAATGCTTGCCAACGTTGCAGTTAGCATTTTTCTTTGCGCCACGTATAATGCACAGTCACAAAATATGTGAGCTATCGTTTCGCGCACTTGGCAACGTTCACAATTCGGGCTGTCCGCACGGCCGATTAGGTGGGTGTAGTGGCGAGTGAAGGCGACGCCAAGGCGAATTCGGTGCAGTATATTAGCATGTCTTCAACTGATTTTATCTGGAAGACGAAAAGTCATACCGGGCTCTGTTTTCCGCAGGCGCTTCTTCCGGTGATCTGGTAGCGACCAGTAAGTGGCAGCGCATTCGCGCATGAGTGATCTCAACAATGTGTTGACGTCACTTCGCGAGTACGGTACTTTGACGTACATAGGAGCGTTGTATATTGCCGCTCTTGCTTCGCTATTGGCTGTTTCGTTGCCAACCAGGCCGCAGTGTCCAGGAATCCATTGGAGTGTAGTCAAGTGACCGCTCCTGTGTGTTAGGTCAAACGCTTGGACGATTCCTAACGCTAACTTGTAAAATTGGCCTCTTCTTGAGCAAGAATGGATAGCTGGAAGTGCTGATTTTGAATCAGACAGAATCGTTCATTTACGCGGTGCTTGGTCGTTCACAAATTTTATAGCTTTTTGTATGGCAACAAGTTCTGCAGCTGTCGAAGATGACCTATGATCTAATTTGTACTGGCGGGAAATACTGAGTTAAGGGATCACGAAGATTGCAGCTGAGGCGGATGAAGTTACGGATCCATCGGTGTAAATGTGCACAGATTCGCTGTATCGGTAATCTAAATGTGCCGAGGTGAGTTGCTTGAGGGCAATATAAGAAACACGCCACTTATACGAAATTCCACGTATGTGAAGGCACACCAGCGGTTTAGTCAATGTCCATGGAGGCACTGCAGGGATTACGGCAGGTGCAAAGCCTGAAGGGATCATGTGCCTATGCGTATCGAGGCATCGCAAATAGGTACAGCCTGGTCGGTCCACTTCCAGCGAAGACAATGGGTGCTGTGCATGTCGGGTCAGCAGACGAAGGTGCACTCGAAGAGGCTCACAGGACGTGTAAACCTGTATAGAGTAGGTGCGGGACTCCTCTATAGTACCAGAGGTGGACGTGCACCGTGGCAGGCCAAAGCATATTCTCAGTGCTCGTGCCTGAAGCCTCTCTAAAGTACGAAAGCACGCTGCCCGCATGGTGGAAAGCACAGGTGCGCTGTACCTTATATAGCCCACAAACAATGCCTTGTATAACTGCAGAAGACTTTTCTCCGAAGGGCCCCATCTCAGTCCTGCTATAACACGAAGAACATACACAAAACTGATTAGTTTGTTTCGCAGCACAGTCCCATGCTTTGACCAGGACAGGTTGCGATCTATGACGACCCCTAAATAGCGGTGGTGCGTGACCCTGGGAATCACTGCTCCGTCAGTGAAGATTGGGTACCGCGACATTGATTTCTTCATAAATGCCGATGCAGAACATTTTGCTATTGAAAGTTCCAGGCCCTAACGACGTAAGTACTTAGATGTTATTGATGTGCCTTGTTGTAGCCTTGCTCGCAGTTGTGGTCGCGTTGCTCCAGATGCCCATATGCATATGTCGTCCGCATACGCACTGATTCTGACAACATCGGGAAGCTCAGCTTCAAGGCCAATGAGTGCTATGTTAAAGAGCATGGGGCTCAGGACGGTGCCTTGCGGAACTCCACGGATTACGAGGTGCCTGGCCATGTCACCGTCGGATGTCGACATAAAAATGGTACGTCCTCTGAGATAGCACCCTATCTATGCGTGTAGTCGGCCACCTACGCCGATGTCTTCAAGTGCGTCAAGAATGGCCTCATGGTAGACGCTATCATACGCGCCCTTTATATCTATGAAAATGGCCCCTACCAATCTCCGACGTTGTCTTTCCTTTTCAACAGAAGAAACTAGATCTACAACACCGTCTATAGATGATCGACCTCTACGGCAGCAATTTATAAAATCTGGTAAGCCGACATTATTCTCCAGCAGCCATTCCAATCTTGCCAGCACCATGCGTTCTATCACCTTACCGATGCAACTGGCTAGGGCAATGGGTCTATAAGAAGACTACTCGCGTGAACACTTGCCTGGTTTCAGTAAGGCCACTATGCGGCTGCACTTCTAACTTTCTGGGACTGTCGCTGTTTCCCACGTAGAGTTGTAGAATGACAAGAGAGCCTGCCTTGCTTCCTGGCTGAGGTGATATAGAGCCAAATAAGTATCTCCTTCAGGCCCTGGTGCGGACGACCGTCGGGACGTATAAATCGCAGCATCGAGTTCGTGCATTGTGAATGGTAAGTCGAGGCGGTGAGGCTAAACACGAAGGTGATATCGATGAGGAGGGCATACCTACGAGTAATTGGCAGTAATCTTCTGCAACCTCTACTTCAGGTCGACCTTGTTTTAGAGCCAAAGATCGGAAAGGAAACAACTGTTGAGTGGGCGTCTGAAGACTTCGGACAGTTTGCCATATTCGAGACAGGGGTTTTCTGGGATCAAGAGAGCTACAAAATACCCTCCACCGTTGCCTATCGAGCTTATCGAGGTGTCGCAATACATGTCGTTGTGCTTGGCGTGCTGTAGATAGGTAAGATGGTGATTTCGTCCTCCTGTATTTTCTCTCTGCCCGGCGACGGATTGCACGAAGGTGTTTATATTGTGCGTCAAGTTGTGATCTTGGTAGCGACACGTTCACAAGTTTCGTATGCGTTGTTAAGGCTGATGCAATTAAGCTTTCTATTTAAGATATAGATTGAATGTTCCCGCACAGAGCATTTACAGAAGCTTGGAATCCTGGTCATTCTACGCTTTTCACAGGCAGGGGAGCCGAACGACAGAATCCTTTTAGATGTATATATGTAGGGAGATGGTCACTTCCATGTGTTTCAACGTCTACGAACCAACAAATGGTAGGCAAGAGACGTCGCCAACCAGGCTGCAGTGTCATGGAGCCTATGGTGAGATCGGCAACTCGTATGATTGAATAACTCTGGACATAAACGATGCCAAAGTTTGTGACGCCATCATGTCACCTCATTATGACGTCGTCACTTTACACTGTCTCGGTGATCACCCAACCGATGACGGATGCAGTGCAAAACAAAGTGTGATGCGGAAGCTTGAAATAAATTACTTAAGGCCCTACAGGCAGTGCAAAATCATGTTCGATGCAGGAAACTCTCTGGGGGGAGGGGTAAATTAAAAAAAAACAAAGTGTAGTTTCCATCGAGCTATCTTAGGCCACAGCACAATTAAGAGCTGTGCGAGTTTTTATTGTAACGATGTCGTGAAAGGTAAACATGTATAGATATTGATCTCGTCACCAATTAGTCACGTTAGTCATACAATGGTACCAACCAAAAACCAATTGAACGAAATGCTAGACTTACGTGAATTACCTAAGGTTCTTTTTTTAGCACTGCTCCAACACCGACGGTCATATGCCGCTTCGTATGAGCTACTCAAGGCTTTCAACTATTCGAGAAAACAGGATTGGGCAGGAGAAACCCTTAAAAAGAAATCTGACGCACAAAATCAGGGAGTGTTCTCAGATTTTGCGTGTACGTTAAAGAACCCCAGGTGGTCGAAATTTTCGGAGCCCTCTACTACGGCGTATCTCATAATCATATGGCGGTTTTGGGAAGTTAAACCCCACAAATCAATCAAAATAAGGCAGGTCTCAATAAGACCGCAATAAGTGCGCAATAAGTGGCTAGCATGAGCTAGCCACTTAGTGCGCACACACCTGCTATGCTTGTTTATAAAATTTCTTTATTATGAACTTCTGTGACACGTCTACATTTGTCATTTCACACGCAACTAAACTAAGCCCTCTGCGCTCATGATAAAGCGCGTCCAGAAAGTGTTCCTCAGATGGCCGAATTCGTGTGCGCAATTGCGGCAATATACCAGCTAGACGTAAACAAACCAGACCTCCCTTTCTTACCACAAAATCATGTACTAAGTACGGTGAGTCAATGCAGTATTACGTTGCAGGGACATAGTGTTCAATATCGCCAAAATCATTGCATTATTGGCTAACAGGCGGAAAAATATCAGGCACGTAGCAGGTGCCCGCAGCTTTGCCGCGGCCTCCATCGCAACCAAAATCCACGGGGCTGGCATGACAGCGCCGCGGCGCGGAAGTTTTACCGAAAAAAGTCCTCACCCCTCTCATGTATTGGCACGGCGCTTTGGACACTACTCCACATTCTAGGTTACTATACTCTGGCAGAGAATAATCGGCCTTCCTATTGGCTAAGGGACTTTGTAGCAATGATGGTGCTAAAAGAAACTAATGAGATGAAGTATAGCTTGCACCTCCATAGAGTTCCGAAAGCTCAGTTTTGCCCGGTGACATGAATGCCGGTCTCCGACTGTACTGGAAACAAAATTTGAGAACAAATAGCGCTTTTATAAGCACCGGTTTTGAAAACAGGCATTTTAAGACACTCACAAAAATTTTGTCAAACACGTCGAAAACAGGCATTTAGATGCGCTACAAAGCGCTTCAGCTCTTCTTAACCTTTAACTCATCTTTGTATATCAAAGTGACACGATAGAAATGCAAGGACCAAAATAGGCGTATGCCTATAATCCCATCTCTATTTATAACCTCTGTCATGGCTCATACTCACTCTTGTGCCTTGGCTAAGAATGTGTTATATAAATTTTTAAGGCATTTGCTGCGTCGCCAATGCCGCTAAAGTACCCAGGATTGAATTGGAAGAAGACACGGTATGTGCCAACTATAAACAGAACATTCTAGGGGTCAGCACACCATCAGAGGAGCGCGCCGAAAAATACAGAACCATCGCTAATCCGAAGATTGGGGACAAAGAGTTCGAAGCCAATGCGTACGAGTCAGCTCCGGAAGATACATCTAAAGGGGTGATCCGAGGAGTAACGCAGGACGTGTCTCCAAGAGAGATCGTGGAAATGCTAGTAACCCCGAGAAATCCGACAGTCCTCATGGCCAAGAGGATGGGAAACACCACGAACATCATCGTCCTCTTCGATGGGCATCGCGTTCCAAGTTATGTGAGCTAGGGAAGAGCACTGGTCAAGTGCTCACTATACTGCAAGAAAATAGACGTGTGCTACCAGTGTGGACGCCTTGGTCACAGAGCTGACGTCTGCCCGAGCCCGAATAGCAGAATATGCAGAGGGTGTGGCACTGAGAACCCACCGCAAGAGCACGAGTGCGAAGTGAAGTGCCAGTTGTGTGGCAAAGGCCACCCGACGGTAGATCGCCATTGTAAAGCCAGATTTAAGGTACCGTACCTGGTGAAACGACGCCGCTGGGAACGAGCCCGACGGGAGGAAGAAGAAGCGCTTTACTTCGAGACGGAAGCGAAAGCACTTCACAGGCAAAGATGGGGCGACTTAGGTCAACGATCGGAACATCGGACGCGGGACGCATCCGGACCAGAAGCCTTCACCAAGCTTCAAGCACAAAACAAAAACCGCTCTACGTTTACTACCACCACATCTATGTCGAGATCCAGATCGAGATCCAGATCGAGGTCCAGATCGAGGTCTAGACCCAAGACCGGCAATGCCGGCTCCCCCCATCAAAGGAGGGAGGAGGATCCCAAAGCTCAAAAGGACCGAGCGGCGTCTGTGGCACCGCGGGACCTTTCCAGGTGAACTGGGCTGATGTAGCTTCCGGGGCGCGTGCGGAGGCAGAGGCTGCTTTTCAATGTAGGATTCAGGCGCTAGAGAACGAATTGGCGCAGATCAGGCAGAACAATGTTGCATTTATGAATGAGAATAGAAAACTCAGGGAAGCAAATTATTTTCTGAGAAACGGAGGGGTTACACGCAACGAAGAAACCTCACAAGTTATAATGGAGGAAAAAGGCACAGCAATGGAGGAAGAGGTAGCATCCCTCACCCCTGTTAAACGTGAACCAGAGAACTCTCCGATTAAAAACGTGGTAAAGAAACCAAAAGCAGTGGCGACGCAACAAGAAAGACAGGAGGAATTCGCAAACACCATGAAAGCCGAAATGGAACAAATTGAAAAAAACTGCAAACTAAGCTCAAACAACAAGAAGTTAGATTTGAGGCAAACATAGAGGCCAAAATCGAGGAGCAAGGCAAGACGATATTGCAGAAAGTGCAGCAAATGGTGGCTGATTTCGACGCCAAGCTAGCAATATGGGGATCGCAGTGAAGTGGTGGTGGCCCAGTTAAGACGTCTTTTAAACCGTACGCTAGGACCTCGGTGCCCACCGAGGGATTAGAGAGCCTGTAACGCCTCCATGGACAGACAAAATAGCTACAAGATTTGGCAATGAAATTGTCGAGGATATAATCGAAAACGATACATTTTGCAACAACATCTTAAAGACACCAGCACCCCGGATGTTATAATGGTGCAAGAAACGCACGGCACGGGCTGGTCAAACTGTCGGGATATAAGTCATTCGGCAGTGCTGATGGGGAGAAAAAGGTATTAGCAACGTTGGTTAAGCGAAATCACGCGGTGGTGCAACATGACACGGAAATCAAGGCAATAAATCACATTCTCCTCGAACTCATACCCACGCGAAAAACAGAGGACAGTCTTTTTGTATTGAATATTTACAGCAGTCCTAAATGCAGAAAGCACAAATTCCGCACGTTGTTTAAAAAAAAACCCTCGCTATAACGGGCAACCGGGCGCTAGTGATTGGAGGGGATTTCAACGCCCAACACGGTGCATGTGGATACAGGATCGAAACCCAGAAAGGCAGGAACTTGTGGTTGGACGCACAGGAGGAGGGTCTGACGCTCGTGACCGATCCATCCATTCCTACAAGAACAGGTACTAGCGTTTGCGCGGATACCACGCCATATTTGACGTTCACCAAAAATATACTGGACACACAATGGACCAATACGCAACATGACTTGGGAAGCGATCATTTTATACTTGAAATAACGGTGAGGGCAGGCCCGTGGAAGGCAAAAGGCAGACAACTTAAACTTGTCGATTGGGAGAAGTTCCGAAACATCAGAGAGGAGCCCGACGAAGTGATACGGAATATTGAGGAATGGACCAAAAAGTTAAAACGAGACGTGGAGGCCGCTACGCAAACGGTGCCACCGGAGGCGCAGCTAGAGTATGTGGACAATACGCTTCTCCACATATGGGAAGCTAAAGAAAGTTTACAACGTAGGTGGAAAAACCAAAGGCACAACCGAACACTTCGTAGAAAAATAGCTAAATTGAACAGAGATATACAGCAATACGCCCAGCAGCTGCGCAGACAACAGTGGGAGGAAAAGTGCAATGACATGGACAACCAGATAGGAATAGCGAAAACGTGGACCATCCTTAGACATTTGTTAAGCCCGAACGGAAACAAGTTGGCAGAAAGGCAGAATAAAAATTGGTTAATACAAATATATCAAGGTACAGAGCAGGATTTCCTGAATGAAATCAAGAAAACATACATCTCTCAAGCGCTTCCCGTTACACACCCTGATTACACAGGGCTGGCAAATGATGATTTAGACAACGTGACCGGGGAGAAAGAAGTGAGGGCCGTCTTTCAGAAACTCAATACAAGATCAGCACCTGGACCAGATGGCATAACTAACCAAACGCTACGCACTTTGGATAACGAGTCCATAACTGAGTTGACTGAATTTATTAACAAATCATGGAAGGCAGGACTGATTCCGCAACAATGGAAGACGGTTAAAATCGTGTTAATACCCAAGCCAGGCAAGCGAGTGCAGATTGCGGACTTGAGACGCATATCTCTCACATCTTGCGTGGGGAAACTCATGAAGCATGTGATTCTGGAGAGGATAACTACTTATCTCGAGGACCGGGATGCGCTTCCACTTACAATGATAGGGTTCAGAAGGAACCTCTCGAAGCAAGACGCAATGCTACAGTTAAAACATCAGATTATAGATAATCCTGGAACAGCGACAAAGACCATTCTAGGGTGAGACCTCAAGGAGGCCTTTGATAATGTAACCCATGCAACGGTGCTAAAAAGGGTAAACGATCTAGATCTGGGACAACGGACGTACAATTACGTGCGTAATTTCCTGACGGGAAGGAAGGCAAAGATCATGATAGGGGACCTAGTTTCAGAGGAAATTGAGATGGGCAGTGCAGGTACGCCGGAAGGCTCGGTATTATCGCCTATGTTATTCAGTCTGGCTCTAATTGGACTGCCAACCAAACTCCAAGCAATCGAAGGACTGAATCATACTATATATGCAGACGACATCACCCTATGGGTGAGAAGTGGTGATGGCGAAATAGAGGAAACGCTTCAAACAGCAGTCGAAACGGTCGAGCGGAATCTGGAAGGTACTGGGCTAGCCTGCTCTGCGGAAAAATCAGAGCTGTTGCTGTACAGACCTACTCGTAGAGGTCGCAAACGAGGCAACTGCCTGCAAGGTCTTGCTCATAGAGAAGAAATACAGTTAAGAACAGCCGATGGAAAAACCAAACCCATAGTCGACAGGATCAGAGTACTGGGTCTGCTCATCGAAGCCAAGGGCAACAATGGAGAAATCCTCAGGCGACTGGATGCAACTGTATTCCAAATAATGAGACTCATAAAAAGGATAGCAACTAAGCACAGTGGCATGAGGGAGGAAAACACAATATGGTTGATACAGGCATTCGTGATAAGCAGAATAGTAAACGTAGCGCCATACTTAAAATGGCAAGTCGCGGAAAATATCAAGCCAGACTGCCTCATTCGAAAAATATTCAAACTAGCTATAGGGCTACCGATTAGCACAAGCACCGACAAACTGTTACAGCTAGGCCTGCACAATACAATAGATGAGCTTATTGAGGCGCAGCGTACGGCGCAATATGAACGTCTCTCTAAGACGCGAGCAAGAAGACATATTCTAGAGCGACTAGGAATAACGTATCACACGCAACACGGCGTTAAGGTGGACATTCCAAAAGAGACCAGGGAAACAATGATCATACCACCCTTGCCAAAAAACATGCACCCCGAACACAATAAAGCTAGACGAGAGACAAGAGCAAAACAAATACAAAAAAAGTTCGGTAGTGACAAGGACGCAGTTTTTGTAGACGCTGCTCGATACAAGCGCAAACGAGGGTTTACCACAGCCGTAATCAATAGCAACAAACGCTGTACGACATGCGCAACGATACGCACCACAAGTACCGAGAGAGCGGAAGAGGTAGCCATAGCGCTCACTGTAGCTCAGACAAACGCAACCGTAATAGTCACTGACTCTCAAATGGCAGTGAGAAACTTTGCCAACGGCCGCATATCCCCGGAGGCACTACGTATTCTCAAAGGAGGGTGTCGAACAAGCCCCAGAAATACATATATTATATGGACACCTGCTAATGCCATCGCGGGGGACAGCAACAACGGGGCTGTACATGACGCAGCTCGAGGGCTCACCGACCGAGCTGCCCTCTCAAGTGCCGCCCCAACCTCCTCCGGTGATTACGGCGTGGCAGACGAGTGGGAGTAAGACAGATTGACCAGATACAATGAAATTACAAAACATTACAGATTACAGAGGGGCATATTCCCGCCCGCTCACCCAAAATTAACAAAAAGACAGTCTGTCGAAGGGCGGCAGTTACAAACTAGGACATATCCGAATCCTGCACTATCGGACAATATATATCCTAATATATACAAAACGGAGAGGTGCAAGCGTTGCGACTCCAGAGCCACACTGGAGCATATGTTATGGGAATGTAGAGGGATTAGTACTCATAACAAGTATGCGGCCTCCGCTGACAGCCTTCGCGCGCGCTGGGAAGCCGCAATGCTCAGTTCCGTCCTCGAAGACCAAATGTGGGCCATCCAGCGGGCCGAGGAACCTGCCAGGATTCAAGGACTCCTGGCCGTAACCTAGGCGGGGCCAATCGCCCACCCCGTCTACTCGCCGGACTCTGAATAAAGTTCTTTCCTCCTCCATTTCATCTACCGAATAATTATATAATATTTAAAACATATGTAAATAAGAAAGAGGGCCATTGGACTTTTTCAAACATTCGTAGCAGATACTTTAATCGCTATATTCAATAGAAAGCAGAATGCTGTCTTTGACAACATCATCTTCGCTGCTCTCTATGGCCGAAAAATCACTTTCATCAATCATAGCAAGCACTCACAGGCATTGGCCTGCTGGTGAATACCAGGTAACATCATCAGATATGCTGACAACCGGAGGACAGATTGTGTTAGAAAAACAAGCCACGCTGTTTGCGAAGTGTCTCGTGACGGGGAGGGTACTAGAATCTTGGAAGAATGCTGACACCCCTATAATCTATAAAAAATTGGGGACGGCAAGGATTTCAAGAATTACAGGCCGATCAGCTTGCTCACTGTCGTATACAAGCTATTTACAAAGTTTATTACTAACAGAATTCAGACGACAACCGGCACAGTCAGCACGTTATAGCCGATGTCTTGCTAACAGAATTAGGACACCATTAAAATTCAATAAACCAAATGAATTGGCAGGTTTTTTAGCAGGCTACTCAACAATGAACTACATCTATACTATCAATAAGGTGTGACGGAAATTCTCAGAATACACCCAACTACTATACACACACTTCGTAGCTACCGGAAGGGATTTGATTCCCTACAGATAGCCGCAGTCATGCAGACATGGTAGAATCAGGGCGTCGACGTAACATATATAAACATCCTGGAATAAATATACCGAGGATCAACTGCCACCATAATGCACCCAAATTTGAAAATACGGCTGATTTCAAAATTTATATCCCATGGTTTGGTAGTACTACACCTTCTGTCGTCTTATTTTGTCCCTTCTGTACAATATTCTCCAACAGTAAAAATTTAGTCAGTGTACACATCTTGAAACTTTTTTCGTCCACGACAACCGAAACTGACCATGCGAAGAACGTTCTGCTGCCGAAATTACCGTAAAGATACGCCGGCTATTCGAAGCAGTGATAGCAAGAGTAACTACAGTTACATCTTGAAATCACGTAGGTGAACCTTGTTCAAACAAAAAGGAAAAAGAAGTAATCTTATCAACTTGAAAGCGGTCTTCGAATCAGTCTATAAATACACTTTAAACTATAGTGAAGCTAAAAACCACTATAACAGCTATTTCGGGAAAAATCCAGCTACTACTCGGCCAATTCAGCGCGGTGGAAAAGTGCCGCCTCAAATGCGTCATGTGCTGTTCTGCGCGTATGTATTGCATCGCATGTGTGTTCCATTTCTTGTTATGTATAACTTCGAGTTGCTGGTCACAATAATACCGAGAAATTATCTCGAGACCTGTACGGTACTTCTTTTTCGCAAATAATTGTTTGTACTTCCACCCTGTAACGGCCCACTTCTGGACTAACAGTATAAATAAATGAATGAATGAATGAATGAATTCCTTCCAATGAATGCATGTGCCATGTGAGAAGGTGAAGAAGAAGAAGGCATGGCTTGGTACCCTCAAGGTAAGATTTCATTTCGCCGTTCTTTGTAATCGTCACATAGATTTTGCGTTAATACTGTTTACACCACTTCCTCGACACCCGTCGTGAAGAATGTACTTCTGGAGGTATACCACGAACTTCACAGAATCCACCAAGCATTTCCGATGAGGAGCGTGCTCGTACACTTTGGTTTTTAGCAAAACGCTGCTATATAATGCATCCCTGTTTTCAACACGGCTATTATCCATCGTACACAGAAAGTAGGGGAGATGTATCTGAATGTGAGAGGTACGCAGGGATAACCGAAAACCGGACTTTGTGCTTCATATCCTAAAATTGTCAAATCACAAAGCTCAACGAAGAGACAATGCATAGAATAGGTGTACGTTTTCTTAAAGAACTAAAACGAGAATTATTACAAGTATTGCTTTTTTTTAAAAACTAGTTGTGGCGTACCGATTAGAAGTAAATACCAACTAAGAAAATTAAGATAATATAAGACGCGGAGTAGGTGCGTGAGATTGTTTATTCTTCTCAATCGCACACATGAACCTTACGTCTGATGAAGCCCACTATAAAGAAGTGGGACTTATTTGGCTACGCAAATATTTTAGAAATATTCTGTACCATAGTCACTGTCAGTTTTGTAGCTATGTACCGCCAACTCGCACAGCTTTCAGTTCTCTTAAGTTTTTTTGTTGTACAAAATTGCATTTTAGACATATACACTTCACCAAACTACGTGGTTCTGAAATTTGGTCAACCAACTTAGTTAAAAACATACCGCCTGTTCTTGAATGAAAGGAATAAATACCTTAGGATGCATTAACATATAGTTATATTCCCGATGTTCTAAGATGACATCAATGGCCCAGTTGTCGTTGTTTAGGAACACCTTTTTAAACGCAAATTAAGAAGAAGCTGTTTTAAGGTTGAACAAGCAATGATTATTAGGCTGATCGATAAATGCTGAATGAGCCGCGAAATAGAAAAATGACCTAATTAACCAATAAAGCAACAAAGTAATATTTTACCAAATCTGTATTTTGGGCATTTTCATACATGATAAAGGAGCAGTGAAATCCAAAAATCTGATTGTGCGCCTTACTCATGACGCATGTTAAAGGTCGATAGAGCTTGAGAAGAAAGCACCGCGAGTAAAGTTGTTTTACCCATCGGGCCACTGCATTTCACTATATTCTTTATTGTTCATGCGAATCGCAATGCACCGAAGCAGAGTTGCGACAAATGTCTGCGGTAGTTTGAAAGTGTCCAATTCCAAATGTTAAAACCTTCGCAATATTGGCTGCACAGTACGATTATCATCGTCTAGATAATGTCCACTACGAAAGGCAACTCATGATGTCATGTGCGGCTAATTTAAAAACCAGTTTCTTCTAAAATGTTCTACAGTGCGACACTATATTGTTTATTGACTGTAGTATCGAAAGAGAGAAAGGAAAAATAACTGGCTTCCTTTCTTGCAGACCAAAGCTACTCTCAACCCAGAGCCACTCAAGCCAGTAAGTATTGTGACACAACTGAGACATTATTTTTCTTCCTCTTTGCCTGGTGAAAGTCCTGTATCAATCAAAAGGACCTCATTGAGGAAGTGATCCCATGCTGTCATCCTTAATACCCTCAGTTATGACGTATGCAATGCAGATTTACTGCACCACAATTTGAGTTCTCAGATTTTTCGCGAGGATCATCCCACACCTAACTCTTGCCACAAGGCGACATGAGATCTTTAGGAAGTGTACGAAGTGTACTAAAGTCAAAAGATGAAGCTTAAATACATTATGCATGTCAATGAGGTCTCTGAAATACTTTAAAAGGGGTTAAATTGATTGACTGTCTAAGGCGAAAGCGACTAAACTAAACGTTCACTGAAAAGGGTTACAAGTCTACGCATTCGATGGAGCAACATGGAAACACGAATCTGTATTTATGCTGTTTGTGCAAACATTCCTGGTCTCCAGCCCATATCACACCTAATTCTGAACTGCGGCACATAACCGTTCCCTTTTCTGAATAAAGACTCGATAAAGGAAATAACAGATAAACTATTTACCTAGGTTTCTGCTCGGTGCCTTATAGTTGCTCACTTTTTACGGTAATGAAGAACCGAATAGGCCAAGGCAACATGTATAAAGTCAAATGAAGACTGCTCCGCCCCTTCTGTGCAATCTGAGAGAACAGCACATGTGGGTACTATAGTCGAGTGACTGAATTCCGACCGGACAACTCTTGCAATAGCTTTTTCGCGATTTTTCATTTTTCGTAACCTGTCAATGTTTTCTGTGTCTTTTCGATAAAGAGATCAGTTGACAACATTGCTGCGTCGTGTAAATTTTGCTGCCGTCGTTTTTTCCAAAATGTTCATGAACAAACTGGCGCACCTTCGAACCCTTGGGCTGTCATTGTTCAGTGGAGTAGAATCAATTGTGAAATATGTCATTTTATGGGCTAGTAATTAGCGTGAATTTATTGGTGTTTATGTTCATTTGCCAGTACGAGCACGGTTACTGTACCGAGGAGCTGAAGAGCGCCGTGTGGGGTGTGAGCTAATTGGACGACGCACTATGAAATGGTATTATTTGACTTTCCACACGCGGCGTGTACTTCTTCTTTCACAGGTCGTGCAATCGCCGAAGATGTCACCTACGCATACAGGCCCAATGCTGAAGAGTGAGTAGCAGTATACGAGCAGCGCGGTGCACGTTTTGATCCAGTTGCCATTGTTCGTGTAACAGTCAAATTTGTTTCTATTCTATTCGTTGCTGTGCCCTAGCGGCAAAACTAGTACTTTATTTTCAAGCAAGGCAGTTGATCACTGAAATATTGTTCAAAATGGCATTTCAAAAGAAAAACATAAGGAAACAATAATTATTAGAAAATTGTAAAGGGAAGCATTCGCAGCCATGACGTCGTCAATGTGCTGCTTGAGCTGGGCTAGCATTGAGAACTGAGAAAACTAAAGAAGCAGCAGCCTCGTGGACCTCATAATTATTGGCTCACCCACGGGGAAAGGAGGGAGAGGGCAGTGGCTCTAAGTGTGAATCCCGGCTTTCGAGGAAGGCACGGCAAGACATGTTCCTTTAGGGAGTTGCTTTGTTTCACATCGTCTTTGCCTGAGAGCTGCTTATAAATCTAAGAAATAAAAAAGACGTGAAATTATCATAAAGTACGCTCAGAACTTCAATTGTTCTTTGAAAAAGGGGTGTACTGTACACATTTCACATGTAAGTGACAAGGTGCAGAGTGTGACCGGGCATCTGCACTTGTAGGGTAGAGCTGGCGTAGATCGAGGGGGTGGTATCGGCTGATGACCATGAAAAATACCAGTTTCTTGGACGTGCTGAAGCGAAAGCTAATTCAAAGCAATTGGTTGCATCGATAAAGTTTGTTCCCCACGACAATCTTGCGACAGCAAAGAAGCGCGATTACCGTGTTTGATCTATTCATGTTCATTGGTGCTAATGTGACACTGCGCTCGGTTATCAGCAAGCGAACGTGTATGGCAACGATATTTACCACCGGTAAAGTTGAAACATCATTTTACGCACATGTGTAACTATCCAACACGTTGATCGATCGATACGTGTGATTGAACGTCCCAAAACCATCATATGATTACGAGGGGCACCATAGCGGAGTGTTACGGAAATTTAGACTGCCTGGGCGTCTATATCATGCAACAAAATCTGAGCACATGGGCCCACAACATTTTTGTTGAATGCGAAAATGCAGCCGCTGCAGCCGGGATTTGACCCTGCAACCGGTGGGTCAGCAGCCGAGTACCTTATAGCCACTAGACCACCGTATCCAACTTGTGGTATAACTAATTATGCTTCGTGTTTTTGGCAGAACCAACTTTGTTTCACTAAAATATGTCATTTTGGATAACAGAAAGCGAAACACGCCATGTTTACAAATACGTAATAGGCAACACAAACTACTGAATAAGAAATAGCAGTTAAAAAGCTGTTTAGAAGAAAGAATAGTACGAAAAAAGTTGAACAGCGAGATTTAAGCATCTTTGTAGATGGCCGTCATACGTGCGCTTTGACCAAATATGTCTATATTAGTAATAAAAGTATATCACACTCCAAGAACATTTGACGCTTCAAAGTGTCGTCTTCGCCTTTAGAATACCTTTTTGACAGTCTCGCAACCTATTTCTCTTCAATTGATTGTAAGTATAGCTATCTATAAAACGTCTAGAAATGGAACTACGATTTTAACTTGCGCGTCAATAATACAAGAGGGATAAATGAACAGACAAGGAACTTTGTTGAAGTGCTGAGGTCCTGTTGATATGATATTGCTCCTAAAAAAAGAGCTGATAAGTTGTATATTGTGCCAGTGATGTGCGGGACGGATTCTTTCGGTAATGCTTAAAAGTGCCCGTAGGATTGGTTTAGTTTTCGTTAAGGTAAGTGTAATGAGAACAATTCGCACACAATTGTGGTGTGTCACTGTAACTACGTGCTCTTGGGGAATTAGTAACATCTGTATTTTGCGTTACAGGCAGCCCCTACAAAGCGCGTAAGTATAAACACTTATATTTGTCATTGTGTTTCTAGGCGTGTGTAAAGGCATGCACGCTGTCATCGATAGCGATAAATTGAATGAAACGATATACAGGCGCATGACAGGTGAAGTACGTCTTCCCATATGCTTGGCGCTCCAAGGAAGACGACAAACGAAGCAATGGAAACAAAGCAATATAGGTCGCAAAAGCATTTGAATGAGAGAATCAAGGAAAGCTAGGTTTTAGTCAAAAAAATAGGTATGCAAAGACTAGGTAGAGGCAGAAATATTTCAGACATCTGTACACAATGAAGGCTTTGATACTAAAAGAACAAAGTAAACTGGAAGTCTCAGAACCAGTATAAAAAAGGCAGTGTAAGCCTAATGAAAACGAAAATCACTGAACTCGAGTTTTCGGAGGAGTGGAAGTTTTGATGAACTTGATGAGTATATAGTAGCAAACAATTGGACTTGCTAAGTAACTACAGAAAACTAATGGCGTACTTGGGATTGGAGAATTTGATGAGATCAAAGTGAATCGTTTTACTGCCTGGAGCGATGTCAGTTTCATAAGCATGCGCTGTTACGAAGCGATGCACAGTAATGCAGGCGCATGTATACTTGCTGTTTGAAAGTTATAGGGAAACGACGGAACGTTTCGAGATATAATGAGTCGAAATCAAACCTGATGGTCACTTGGGCACAGGCATAAATGAATCTTCAGGTTTCGGCAGTGGTGCTGAAACGCGAACATTCTTGAAGAAAAAAATACGTGAAAGAAGACGAAGAGATTTCTGTCAGAAAACTGAAAAGCAACAGAGAAACCAAATTAGATGAAAACAAATGTTACAATTGTAGTGAATAAGAAAGACGTTGATAACATAATGTCAGCTATCATCAGCACAAGAAGAAGGCACGAGATCGGCGATCAAGCACCGTCATCTGGGTTCGCCTGCGTTCCTTTCAGAGCTACCACCCGCTTGCTCGGTCCTTCAATAAACCCCCTTTACATTTGGTGGAGGTGCTGGGCAACTGCATCACCTACACCCTGGAACTCCGATCCCGCACGCTGCCGTCGACCATGCAAGTTGACGCTGCCCAACAGACAGCACTCCTCGCGGCTCCTACTTGCCCCGGCCCGGTTCACCAGCGAGACCCCCCGATCTTTTCGGGCGCCGAAGACCAGGACGTCGAGGACTGGCTGTCGTCCTACGAAAAAGTCAGTGGACCAAACAGGTGGGATGACGCTGCTAAGTTGAGCACCGTCAACTTTTACTTGGCTAATGTGGCGAAACTGTGGTATACAAACCACGAATCCGAGTTCGAGAACTGGGCCACTTTCAAGCAGGCAATATCCTCGGTTTTCGGTCGCCCTGCCGTGCGGAAGTTGCGCGCCGAACAACGCCTGCGCTCACGGGCACAAGAACCTGGCGAAACGTTTACCGCCTATATTGAAGATATACTCGATCTCTGCAAGCGCGTCGATGCCGCAATGAGCGAAAGTGCCAAGATCCAGCACATTATGAAAGGTGTTGATGACGACGTCTTTCAAATGCTCCTGGCGAAGTCTCCTGGCACGGTGTCTGAAGTGGTAACTCTGTGCCAGAACTACGACGAATTGCGACGGCAACGAGCTCTCACCCGTCGTCCATTTCAGCCTAACCAACCACTCGCTGCCCTGGACGTCGTACCTGACCACTCCCGCCTTCTAGCACAAATGAAAGACTTTGTGCGTGAGGAGGTCGCACGTCAGCTTTCCCTCCTGCCGTTTTGTCAGCGCCAAGAGCTCCCGCAGCAGCAGCAAGAGCAACCACCGACACCGTTAGCTCCCATGCTCCGACATGCACTTCAGGACCAGATTGCCGAGGCTATGCCAGTGCCCTTTCAGCAGCAAGTTGTCGCCGCGCCTCTTACTTATGCCGACGCAGTAAAGAGGCAGCAGCCACACCAGCCCTCGCCGTTCAATGGACTGCCGCATGTCACCGCTCCTACTCAGTCTTCCGTCGCATGGGCTCCTCCCCTCGCTACCACAGCCTCGACTCAGCCGTATGCCGCGTGGGCGGCGCCCCTTGCTGCAAATGCCTGGCGAACGCGCGATAACCGGCCGATTTGTTTTGCGTGCGGCGGACCTGGCCATATCTCCCGATACTGCCGTCGTCGCGTGCCCGCCTACACAGACGTCCGACCACGAAGCAATTACATGGACCGACCACCTTTTGGTTATGAAAGTTCGGATAAAAGTGAAATATTAAGCGATGAATTAATAAGGTTCCGTCGGGAAAGCCATATTTATTTATTTCTAAAAAACAAGGCATGAGCATGGCTCAAAATTTTTGTTTGGTGGCTAACAGGTCAACGCTCTTTTACAGAGAATACCAGCGCAGCAACCAAACATGCATCCAAGTGACGACTAAATTCAGTGCATGCAAACGACAATGGCTAAACCAAAGTGCCGAGTTTGTGTTTTTAGTTCTTTTTTTAGTTCTCTGGGATAATGGCTCAACTGTGCATTTTACAATGATTCTAATAAATTGCTTTTTTCTCTTTTTATCTCGTTCAATCGCGCTTATACATTCTATCAGAGATACTGGTGAGGTGTTCTTTGTTGGAATTCTATGGTACTGTAAAAAACAAATAGAATGGTATATTTAGCATAGCCTAAACACAACCGTTGAGCGGTTCTCAGAAACTTGTTGAGTCTGATGTGATGAGACGCGATGAGATGCGATGTGACGCGCAGAACACAAACAGACCTGTTTGCATTTCGTGCATTACCGCTAAAAATTTGTTCAAGCAAAGTTGCAGTGTACAAAAAGCGGCCTTTTCTCGCGTGTACGCTAACGCACCATCGTTGCTCTCAAGCAGCCCAGCACTTCACCAGGCGGTGACTGTGGGTGAACCACAAGAGGACTGGTCGGACGACGTGAAGGTGGTGACTATTGTCGTGTGCCTCCTGTGCTTGTTGCTGCTCATCTCCTACTTACTCTACATGGTGTATACAAGTGAGTAAAAATGAAACATTGCCGATAACTATGAGGTGCCGAAAAAGGTTATAGTAAAAACCACGGGCTCATTTCATAGAACTTCTTCATGGTCAGCCCGCTTTTCAATTGATCAGCCAATTTGACAGGTCAATTCGTGCATTGCCATCGGCTGAAATATAATATTTGCTGAAATAAAACGTTTTGGCATAACTTTTTTAAGTGAGCATGTGCCCAGAGCCGTGGTAACACTGTAATGATAGAAGCCGGCGAATTCTTGAGTGGTGGGTCTGGTGTGGTATTTATTGATATACTTAATAACGGCATTACGCTTATTGACGTATTGAACGAACGAAGAGAGTTACGCTGATCTGCTGTTTATAAAACAATTATTGTATCACAAACGGTCAACATCATGAACAAGTCAACAAGAAATCTGCGTGCAAGGCATACGTTTATGTATATGGCAAAACATACTCAAGTTGTATATTCGCAACGTTCAAAGATGGTGACGTCGCCAGGCGGCATCCGTCATAACTGTCGTTTGGGGGATGCCCACGCAGCCAGCTCATGCCACCGTTCAGTCAGCGCCACTTTGGCGGTTCGCTGGTGCTTCATATTTTGTCGCTAGCAATTCCTACTACAGTTATTCTCAAGTCTGTAATATTAAATACTTGGGTGTAACTATAACAGATAAGTTGAGCTGGCGTCCTCATGTCGATAAAATCTGTCAATTAGCATGTCGAAAACTGTGCTTCCTACAAAGGAAGTTAGGCCGAGCTACAAAAGATGTCAAGCTGCTTGCCTACAAAACGTATATTCGTCCGAGATCGGAATACGCTAGCGCTTTGTGGAGCCCACACCAAAAGGTCTTAAAAAATAAATTAGAACGAATTCAGAGAATTGATTGATTGATTTGTGGGGTTTAACGTCCCAAAACCACCATATGATTATGAGAGACGCCGTAGTGGAGGGCTCCGGAAATTTTGACCACCTGGGGTTCTTTAACGTGCACCCAAATCTGAGCACACGGGCCTCGACATTTCCGCCTCCATCGGAAATGCAGCCGCCGCAGCCGGGATTTGAACCCGCGACCTGCGGGTCAGCAGCCGAGTACCTTAGCCACTAGACCACCGCGGCGGGGAATTCAGAGAATGTCAGCTCGCTTTATCTGCTCCAAATATCAAAGAATGGATTCTGTTACTGAAATGTAAAAAGTATGTAAATCAGAATCGCTAGCATTAAGACGGTGAAAACATAGGTTGAAACTTCTTTTTCAGATTTTGAATGCCGGGGTGAAAATATACTGGGATTATCATTTGAAGCATTCTTACAAAAGGTTTCCAAGAACAACATGCACTACATTTATACAACCAATACATGCTCGAACAGATATCTTCCAATTTTCCTTCTTTCCCGATGCTAGAAATATGTAGAATGAATTACCGAATGAGATCGTTGCAAAAAAACTGAGTGATTTTTAGGTTGCTCTTGATAGGCATTTTGGTAAAATGTGTAGTTAACAGTGTTCATGTATGTGTTTCTTACAAATGTTTCTTCGGTCATAGATATCATGTTGCAAATGTATTGAGTGAAAGAGCATGTAACTGTGTTTCTCAAATAATTATGCTATATGTTACAGAGTTCATCTTATAATTTCTTCACATAATTTTGTGCAACTCAATCCTTCACGCTCCCTGTAACGACCCTCAAGTGAGGGTTAACAGTATGAGAAATGAATAAATAAAAATGGCAGAATATCCACGGAGTGAATGATGGAAAGTGGGGTGAAGCATTCGTCCGTCCATTCGTTCTTGCTTCCGTCCGTCCATTCGTTCGTCTGTGTGACCGTCCACGCGTCCATCCGCCCGTCCGCGCGTGCGTCTGTTCGTGCATCTGCACGTTCATCTGTGCGTGCGTCCCTGCTTTCGTCCATGTATCCGCTCCTGCGTCCGTCCATGCAGCCATCCGTGCGTCCGTCCATGCATCTGTCTGTGTGTCCATTCGTCCACCTATTCAACACTCCAAGTACCATCATCTCGCATCTTTTTATCATATATTCCTTATATAGAAGCACCGTCATCCAGCGGATATTCCAAGGACAGAACGAGAGGAGGCACTTAAACACTTTCCTACGGCTTGCGCTTCGTGTCTACTTCCCTCCTTTAACCACCTCGAGTTCATGGTATATACTAGTTTGTATTCATGGCACTGTGGCCCGACGCTCGCTAAACCTTTTTCAAACCAAGAAGGTTACGACCAGCGGGTATAACGTAGCAACCCTTTCTTGTAAGATAGTGCTCAATGTACATGCCAATGGCTGCTAAGGGGGAATGAGAGACAGGAGAATTCGGCTTTTAGTTAACGCACACGCTGCAAATTATTTATTGTTCAACAACTCACAGAAGAAACTTCCCACCGGCACCACTTTGGAGGTCAAAATGTAATACTGGTTGCACACTACTACGACGACTACGAGGGACGAACGGATGCCGCAATAAAGAGCTTCGCAGCTAAAAGTGTTCAACGAGTAAGAGTACTTGTTACTCAACCATGCGAGCGCTGTAGGCCGTTCCAGTGCAATAGTTGTTGAAAGCAAAAAAAAAAGGTTCTTGCGGGTGAAGCAGCTTGTCACCAACGCCGGCCAGTGGCGGCCTGTACACGAAATACAGTAGTACGCTAGAAACATTGTTGCTTCGAAAGTACAAAAACGGTGTGCTGTTCGTCTGCTTTGCAAGTGGTCTTGTCTTGGAAGCAAATATATTTGTTCAATGCAGCCACGTCGGCAAACCCATGCGCCTTTATGTTTACTTTTAAGTGACTTTGATATTTTCGATGCGCAAGCGTTGGATAGGTCGAGTTAATCGGACCACCTAAAATTGCTTATCTACTGCCGCATCGCCTTGGCATCTGCCTTCGATTTAAAAGCTGATGCTTTTACTTCCATTGCAAAACTTCTTGCCTTTTGAGTGCCGAACACCAACCAGGAGCTCCTATCATCATCATCATCATCATCACTATCATCATCATCAGCCTGACTACGTCCACCGCAGGACAAAGGCCTCTCCCATGTTCCGCCAGTTAACCCCAGTTAGGAGCTCCTATAGGCTCACCAAAACAATTGGCTCCATATCTGAATATTTCACTGTAAATGTCATCGAAAGACGATACTATTGCGTCTGGAAGGAGTGAAAAACACGTTCATTTGATGTTCTGTGCGAGGAAATAGGTGAATTGTATTCTGGAGGCGCTGCGTTAAGAGTGCCTCAATCCGTTCAGCGAAGGTGAATTAGCACATGGAGGCACGTGAGACATGAGTAGAATCTGGCAGCTACCTTCGAAAGCGAAGGATAGCGTTCGCGCCTGTCTTGGAGGCGATAGGGTGTAGAACGCAAAGCGATGGGCAAGTGGCGACACCGTGTCATCTTAGCAAAGCGTTGAAAACCCTTGCTTTCATTTGCGAAGCATTTCTTAGCGAAATTCGGCGACTTTGAGCGTATCTATCTATCTATCTATCTATATATCTATCTATCTACCTATCTATATCTTTCTATCTATCTATCTATCTATCTATCTAACTATCTATTTATTTATTTATCTATCTATCTATCTATTTCGCCGCCTACGACTTTTATCTCTCCTGACCGTTTCGATGATGGTATCGATATCAAACTTGGTATGGCAGAACCTGACTGTATGAAGAACATATTTGACTAGTGATAACATGGAAATCATGACATCTTTTTCATGAATATCATGATTTTAATTTTTAGTTTCAGTTTCAGTTTTATTGAGCATTTTCTTCACAGAGTTGCGAAAAAGAAAACGCAAGGATAAAAGCAAAAAGCTGCTATGTTAGCTGCTTGACGAGGCTCCTACCCCTTTTCACTTGGCATTACAAAAATCCGCAGAGCCCAAAACATGAAAAAACAATTTGACGTCGATTTTCAAAACTTCAAGAAATTAGGAAATAAAAAGAAAATGCATCAAAATTACATCAGTTTCAGGTGTACATAAAATAAGCAAAACCACAAAAAGAGAAAAACAACAAAAAACAAAGGAAAACAGCGTGCGGTCAATCATGAAACAATGCACACGTTACTAAACGGCTACCAAAGTATTACAAAATGATTATACAACGTTCACAACACTGGGTATGCGAAAAGCACAAGTTTTATTGCACAAGGGAAACACTAACGAGTGAAATGTTGCATGTTTTACTCGTAAAAAAAGCAACGAAAAAAATGTCAAAGAAAGCAAACATCACGGGATGCCATGTTACACACGAGCACTATTATAGGGTGTTTCTTTTACATATAGTATTGTAGCCGGACAACTAGAAGAAGCTAAACCTCACGCCGCCATTTTGGATGAGAAGGTTCTTAAGTTGTTTTAATGTATATTAAAGAAGTCGATGTTTTTTTTTATTTCAAACATGTTAAAACAAGCTGGAATACAGTGTTCAAGTCTTCTAAAACCGTGATTAGTTCGCTAAAAAGGAACGAACCACGAAGGCCTTTTCGGAATGTCATAATAGGATTGTGGATTTTTTCTTAGGTTACGCAGTTTAAGAAAACAAGCGTTGTTTGATAGCAAGCTTTGTTTGTATTTTATAATAAGATTGAAGCTGTGTATGTGGTCGATGGGTAAAATCTTATATTCTCTGAATAAATAACTTGTATGTGCGTCGTATGGTACGTTTGCAATATGACGAATCGCTTTTTTTTCTGCAGTAGAAATATTTTGTTCCGATTTGCTTTAGATGTATCTGCCCACACTAGACTACAATAGTTTATGTGAGATGAAAACAACGTATTATAGAGTAAAAGTTTAATGTTTGCTGGAAGTATCTGTCGAAATTTAGAGAGAGCACCACACGTCCTAGCTATATTTCTAGTTACTTTACTAACGTGTTCGTCCCAATTAGGATTTTCATTAAAAATTACTCCTAATGATGAAACTTCTTTGACAACCTCAATTTTTTCGGGCCCGAGATATATATCCAAACCACGACATACAGCATTCTGAACCGGTGCGAACACCACAGCTTTGGATTTTTTTTGTGTTGATCAATAATTAATTTGCAGTACTCCATATGAAGATGTCGTTAAGAATGTTGTTGGCTGAGTCTGCAAGCTTACTTAAATCATTACCATGAAAAAATATACTAGTGTCATCTGCATAAATTATAAAGTCCACATATTTGCTGACACTTGTTATGTCGTTTATATAAATATTAAACAGTAGGGGCCCTAATATGCTGCCCTGAGGTACACCTGACGTTATGGTTAGTAGGGAGGATTGGCTGTCATTTATAACTACAGATTGCTTTCTTTGTGATAAATCAGATTTCAGAAATTCAAGTGGGGTTCCCCGAAAATCATAATGACGCAATTTTGCATAAATTATTTCGTGGTTGATTCTATCGAACGCTTTGTAATAGTCAATAAAAACACCCAGTGTTAACAGTTTCTTTTCAAATGAGTTAAGTATGAGTTCTTTTTGTGTGAGGAGAGCCAGTTCCGTGGACATGCCCCGTCGGAAGCCAAATTGATGCGGTAATAATATAGAGTACTTTTCACAAAAAGACATGACACGTTGATATATGATTTTCTCTAGCCCTTTAGATATAACAGGAAGTATGGAGATCGAACGATAATTAGAAAAGATAATTCGGTCACCAGATTTGTATAAGACTAACTCTCGCATGCTTCATTCTTTCTGGAAAAACTCCCGTAGATAAGCAGATAATAAACAGATGGGTAAGAACAGGTAACAAAAGATAAAGTGCTGCTTGAATAGGCTTAATTTGTAGGTCACCTGTGTCCCGACCAGTAGTGTTTTTTAGTGACATAAATACAGACAGTACTTCTTCAGGAGTTGTGTTTATAAAATATGTAGTTATGGTTCTGCAGCTCTTGCGGTGGTTTCGTTCCCATGGCATGTTGCAAAACTGGTATGGTATGGCATCATTTCATGGCGAACACAAGCGACAGACCCTAACATGAACATCAAGACATGCGTGTCATGTAACAACATGACTGACTATACATGACACGCTCATGATACGCTCGCGGCCGTTTCACTAGCGTCACATATCGCAAATTTGGTAGTACGGGACGTGAATGAATGACGAAGGTATGATACTGGTGCAAACATCACAATCATGAGATGCATGTAATGGAACCGCATGACTACATGCCACCTCATGATGCGCTGGCGGCCGTTTCGCTAGCTTCACGTATGCCAAATTGGTATTACGGGACATGAATGGATGACGAAGGTATGATACTGTTGCAAACATGATAAACATGAGATGCGTGTCATGTAACAACATGACGACATACTACGCTCAAGATGTGCTCGCGGCCATTTCACTAGCTTCACATGTAGCAAACTTGGTATTACGCGACGCAAATGGACGACATAGGTAAAATGACACTTCTAAACGCGAAAATCATGACATGCGTGTCATGTAACAACATGACCACATGTCACGCTCATGATGCGATTGCGGACGTATCGCTAGCGTTACATATACCAAATTTGCTATTACGTGACGCCAACGGGTGACGAAGGTATGTGACTGGTGCAAACATGGTAATCATGAAATGCGTGTTATGTGAGAACATGACTACCCGCCACAGTTAAGGCGCCAATACATTTTGACATGACGTGGTGTGCGTGCTCTCTGGCGTTCATTTCTTCGCGTCATACCGGCGTTGCCAAGCCAGGCGTTGGTCTTGCCATATACTAGCAGGTGCGCGCCGCACTGCGTTGCTCTGACGCATGCGCGTTGCAGCGAGTCCGGGATCCCTCCGTCACGAAAAGAGGGAGACGCAGTGTTCTCTGGCTAATGCATCGACGCAAAATGCAGCATGTCGCATTTCGCGCCGGGCCTCAGACTATGGAGTGCTTGCGTTTTGGTTATCGTAGCGTCGCCGTGCCCAGCGTTCGCGCGCGTCAACGCTACACTGACGTATATTAAGCCCCTCATGATGCGCTCACGGCCGTTTTGCTAGCTCCACATTTTTCAGATTTGGTGTTATGTGACGTCATTGGATGACGAAATCTATAACTGGTGATAACATGTCAATCCTGACACGTGTGTCATGTAAGTATATGAGAACATACCCCGCTCATTGCGTGCTCGCGGCCGTTTCGCTAGCTCCACATATACTAAATTTGGTATCACGTGACGTGAATAGATGACGAAGGTAAAAGACACATCTAAACATGATAATCATGACACGGAAGTCATGTACGGCATCATTTAGCTCTACCGAGTAACGTTGTGCCGATTTTAAAGTAACATATCAACATTTATCATTAGTGCTTCGCATATCATCGATTCCCACTGTTCGTGGGATCTGCCAATTTTTTTGCATATCATTGCATTGTCGGCGCAGCGTGACAAACGCTACGTTCCTTCGAATTACTTATCTATGCCTTCTCTAGAATAAAGACACGCATACAAAATATTGACGTGTTGTTATGGCCTCTCAAATATCAGCAATTATTGCTTTTTTTGGCGACCACACAAGTATGAATGCTGAAATTTGAGCAATATTGGTAGGCGCTGCGGATGGTGTTGAATTTGGGCCGTTTGGGATATCATTTCGGTGGACAAGCAGACAACTGCACAGACAGACAGACAGGCAGACAGACAGACAGACAGACGAAAATTTAGCGTTGAAGTACGCCAAAAAACACTATCGTCTTCGACAATCAATACACTCGCCTGGCACAGACCCATCAGGCAGACGACTCCGAGATCACCTACCCATTGGGCATGTGTTTCACACAGAAGAGCGTTTACGAGTTCCTGACCATTCGGAATACGCGATTCATGTTCAAAAGCTTCACATCAGTATGTCCCGTGAGTGGCACGCTGGCTGCCTAAAGGCATGGGCTCCTGCCCTCCGGCACCAATGTGGCTCCATACGAAACGTATTCTATACGGGCATCACTGAACTTTACTGAGGGGTATGGTAAACGGCCGCTGTAGTCCACGAAGACACGCAGTTAGGCGGTTTGTCTTTTCGCGCACCGAATGCTACCCATGCTGAGGAGGCTGCCGTAGCTCTAGCTATATCACACGACAGTTGTAAATTTATATTATCATACTCTAAAAAAGACTGATGACACCTTCACCACGAATGGATCTCACCCCTAGCTGCCAAAATTATGAATCTCGTCCACGGGTAGGTTACCCCTTGACCACTCACAAATCTGGACGCCTGGCCATTAGGACCTCGCAGGTGAGGAGGCACTCATTCCCCAGGCCACTGCCTCGCCAAACGATGACCCTTGTGACAAAGAAGAGAACACTCCTCCGGAGACATTTAGAGAGGTAATTGCCCACTACTGAGACTCCCACTGCCACTTTCCTGCGCCCGGCAAAGGGCTCAGGAAAGTGGATATGTTAATTCTTCGCCGTCTATACAACCATACGCTACTGTGCCCGACAATGCTTAAATACTTAGACTCTTCCTTTCTTGACGTCCACCAGTACTATGCGGAGGTGACTGACACCTACCACATGGTAACATGCCATCTCAATCCTCCTTTACCCCCGAAGCCCGATCCAATCAGAGAACACTCCTCGGCTGCCAGCACCTTCCGGCCCTACAGACAATGGTCCGGCGTGCTAGGAAAGAGACCACGACCAATGGGTCTCTGAATAAGAACTCCACCAAGTACTGTAAGGAACTCGAACCACCAGAGGCTGGTTTCCCTTGCAATCTCTCTGTTTTTTGAAATGTTAACCACCACCACCTACGTAAGTAGTGAACATAGGTTCGCACAAGGCATACCCTACGAGCGCGCTCAGGGAGAGCCGCGATGCTCCTCCATCACCGTAGCGCACAAAGATGGAATGCCCGGGTTTTTCCACTCTTCGACGCAACGCAGGAAAGGCAACCCAGGCGGTTTTTCAAGAAATGTAGTTTTTTTAACCTAACTTGTAGCACATTGCGACAATCACGGGATTAGAGGCCACACAGGATAACTGAGCAAAACCAATCGAGTGCGCTTGCCTACGGCGCTAAAACCACAGCTGAGAGGGAACCACCGAACGAGAAGTTGCCTCATAAGGCAACGTGTGATGCTCTTGTGGCAAGCCTTCAGTCATTTCCTCACATAGACTAAGCGCCAGACAGAAGCGAGCTCAGATGGAGAGGAAGGCCGGAGCCTGCCACTGGAGGCCATTAGGGAAAGGCTTGGTAAACTGATGCATACTATAGCGCGCCGTGCGGTAGGAGGACGTCTCAATACTGAGGAGGGAAAAGTATCACTTGTGTGACAAGGCCCGGTGTCGTGGCTATGGCTGCCCTCTATGGTGAATTGTGCCGACCATGAATTTTATGTCATGATTATCATGTTTAACGTGTCATTTACTTTTGTCGTCTCTTCATGTCACGTGATAGTATATTTGGTATATTTGGAGCTAGTGAAACAGCCCCTAGCACGCTACAAGCGTAGCATGCGGCCAGGTTTTACATGGCATGCATGTTTTGATTATCATGTTTGGACGTGTCATTTACCTTCGTTCTCTATTCGCAGCACGTGATACCCTATTTGGCATATGTGGAGCTAGCGAAATGGCCACAAGCACGATATGAGCGTTGCATGTAGTATTATTTTACATTTCATTCATGCCATGATTATCATGTTTCGACGTGTAATTTACCTTCGTCGTCCGTTCATGTCACGTAATAATAAATTGGGTATATATGAAGCTAGTCAAACGACCGCGAACGCACCTTGAGAGTGGTCTGTAGTCATGACTTACATGACATGCATGTCGTAATTTCCACGTTAGGGGGTGCCACTTATGTTGGTCATGCAGTCATGTCATACCACACCAGTTTTTCAATATATCATGTGAACAAAACCACCACAAGAGCAGCAAGCACATAAATTTTTAATCATTACATAGAACTCATGAATTTTATGTTATGATAAGTTACTTAAGCTCGTCATGCCATTATGTTATTTTATACCAATTTTGGTATTGATACCATTATTTAAACAGCTAGGAGAGCTAAATATCATAGGCGGCTAGATAGATAGAAAGATAGATAGATAGATAGATAGATAGATAGATAGATAGATAGATAGATAGATAGATAGATAGATAGATAGATAGATTGATAGATAGATAGATAGATAGATAGATAGATAGATAGATAGATAGATAGATAGATAGATAGATAGATAGATAGATAGATAGATAGATAGATAGATAGATAGATAGATAGATAGATAGATAGATAGATAGATAGATAGATGCGCTCAAAGTCACCGAAGTTCGCTAAGAAAGGCTTAGCATTTGAAACTTTATACTAGTAGGCGTCGTAGCGTACCCATTATGGACCTTGGGACCTAGCCTTGTCGTTGACTCTCACTGCTCGCTGTCATGGTACAAGAAATAAAAAAGAAAAACACCATTTAAGTCCTGCAGGACGCACTTAGCACGTAGCGGGCGTCATCCACATAAGGACCGAAAGGAGAACCTGGCGGCAGCTTCGTGCACCTGCTGGTCGGCAAGAAGTGCGTTCTTGAGGGACGCTTCCACCTATTGGAGGTAGAGTCGGCATGAGCGCTTTTACACTCACAGAGCTTGTGTGTTAGTGTCACCGTGTGATCGCATTGGGGGAACATGTCACTGTAGTAGGCATTGTGGTAGAACCCGTGAAACTTGGCAACGATGGGTACGTGTGTGTTTGCAATAAGCGTAGGGTTAGCACCTGTGGTTTAAGATAAGGATGTGGGGGCGGAAAATTGCGGCGTTCAAGGTAGAGGTGTTTTGTGATGCAGTTTAACGTAATGCGTGCATTCCGATTGTTCGGTGAGATGGGGCTGGCCTGTAGCAGCGTGGTCATTAAATGCACGCGCGGCGTTACGGGCAACCTCAATAAGGTTGTACGGGGAGCCCGGCGCCCGGTCGAGATATGCCGGGAACCATATGATATTGTGGTGCTTAACGGTACTCAAGTCCACAGTGCTGAGGATGCGTAACGCCAGCCGGAGACGACTCCACGTTCGAAGGCTTTGATGACTGGTCTGTAGTCGCCGTAGAAGACTCCCCGTTTACAGTCGAGCCAGCATGTGGCTTTAGCTACTCGCTTCGCTACTTCAAGGCTTCTGGTAAAGATCGTGGTGGATTTAAAAATCCGCTCCGTGGAGACCATGACCGCGGCGAAGACTCGGTTGTTGCGATAAGCAGTGGCGTCCACAAACGAGAAGTTATCTGCTTTCTTGTCTATGTGCTTGAGAATGGCGGTCACTCTTCGGGCTTAGAACCCCGGCGTTTGACCAAGTATATCAACAATTCTGACTAAGCGGGGGAGAAATTAAGGCCGGTGTGTTCGAGATATGGCTAAGCGGTTTCGATGGCCTCTCACAGGGTAGACTCAATGAAGCCATCCAAACCTGTGAAGCATCATATGGTTACATTGTCCGCGTAGATGGTGGGCATCGAGTGAGAAAGCATCGGACAACGAAGTGGAACTGGTGCCCCAGGCCGAGGTCTGCGATGACGGTCAAGATGGACGATGCGTGATGGTAACTAATGTTTTTTTTTATATATCAAGGCCGAGTAATGCACAAGTGTCGCGCCTCCTCTATCAAGATGCTGATGCTCTGTGGGCTACATGGCGTCTCGCCAAACTAATGGCTCTGGTCTTCTAAGTCTGATTCGTCGAATTCCAGAGATCCAACTGTCTTCCTCTTAGTCGTAGCCCGAGTGCACGAGCGCGGGGCGCATGCCAGCCGGGTCTGACCTGGTGCTCGTCCCAGGAGGGTCGCGGTGGGCTACTTTAATGTGGCCAACCTGTCACGGCAATACGTTGCTGAAGGCAGTCGTTATCTTCAAGGTATGGAGCGACCATGTTCATGACGACTTGCTCAGCCGCCTTGCCTTTGCACGACGTAAGCGATATGGGGCATAGCTGATATAGACTCGGTGCCTTGCTTGGGTAGAGAATATGATCATGTGAGTTTATGTGACGGAGGGATCGTCCAAGCTCCGTAGGAGCTTTTTTGTGATGTCGTTGGGGCCAAGAATGAAGTGGCCATTGAGCTCGTGTAGAGCTCGGCGCACCTGTTCATTGGGTCGCTATCCCAAGTCGGTATAATAAATATTCCAATAATTGGGGTGCGGGTTCACAAGGCCAGAGGGAAGTGGGAGATGTTTCCGCTCTAAGGTTTTGACGACGTCCTCTGGTGGCAGTGCTTGTTTGGCTTCATGGAGCGTTTTCGCGATCGAATGGCGCTGATTCTTGCGAGTGTTTGTTTTATTGGGCAGGTGTGTGAGTACATCCCATGATTTGCCATTACGGACCTTACCGTCGATCGAGTTACAAACCTCGTCCCACTAATGTTTAGAAAGGGTGCGGCAGTGATCGCTCATGTTCTTTTTTAAATGAGATATGATTAGGGTGATTAAGGCGCTGGCCCTTTTTCTAAGTAAGGCACTGGCACTTCTAGTGGGCCAGTAGAGACTCTTTGGCCTCGAGCAGGTGGGTGAGGCGACTGTCCATCTTCTCGGTTGGTAAGACCATGCTGATGGTATTGGTTGTCTTGTCGACGTCAGCGTTGAGCTGGGCCGCCTACGTCTCGAGGCTTGGTGTAGTATCGCGAGGAAGCAGTTTTGCGTTCGTCTTACAGAGAAATTTGAAAGGCTGTTTTGTAGTGTGAGGGTAAATATGAAAACAGGAAGAGTACACGGAAAGGATAGAGAAATGCACACAAATTTGATGAGTGCAAATCAATTGTTCTTTACCTTATTCCGTTAATGTGTGGAGAAAGATGTGTCTGCCAAACCAGTTGGCGTCTTAATGAGCTACAGAGAGAGCAGAGTTACGAATTGAAGGTATTGCCACTGGAAGGTTGTCTCACTTGTCCCGTTCATGCATGTGCTTTCTGGCCTTTGTTCCTGACTACAATCATTGTTGCTCGGCATAAATATGAGTGGACTCGTTCGATCGTGGAAGCCGTACTTATCAACGCACATGGAGATGCTTGTATCAGCAAGCCTTCGATCGCATTGTCACCCAAGGAGCTTGGTTTTCTGAGCATACGGTGATAATTGGTTTATCTTTTATCTTTCCTTGTAAGTAGATGGCATTTTCGCGCACTTATTTGAGTCATCCCACGTGCCTGTCAGTTTGCTTGGCGATTACGGCTTAAAAGCGGCCTAATTTTGAAAAAAAAACATGTTTTAATAATATTGCACTATTGTTTTCCATCTCTTTCTGTTTCAATATTTCGCCTCACGTTGAAAACATTTTTCAAATGCGTTACCAACAAGTCCACATCGCAGCTCTCGCTTACAGAAGGAGTCCCAGTCCACCCACGTGTACAACTTGGTCTTCCTGCTGACTGTGGCGAAGTCTACAGTGAATAGAAAACTGTCGCTACTGACATGTACCGTGAGGTTGGTCCAGCGGGCGTCGGCGATATTCTTGACAAAGAAGAGATCCGGCGTAGTGCCTCTTGGCATGGACGTGCCGGTGCGTGTGCGGAAAGCTTTGTCCATAATTATAACAAGGTCCCTATTGTTCGCATTTTGACAAAGCCCGTTACACTTGGGGTTGTCATACACGTAAGACGCGATGCGTGGCGTTATAGTCGCCTGCAATGACTAGTGGGTTGGTTCCCGCGAGACGGCTGCCTTTCGAAAAGACGTGTTTGGACCGTTGTCAATAGTTGCTGGTACTTCTATATACATTAGGCATGAACACGCTTTGTCATGATAAGTTGCCATGATGAGTTCCCATCATAACACGTTCGAGAATGGGCACATTAGGCTGTCTGCTATGCAGATAACTTTGTTAGCGACTAGGGTGGTGATATCACGTCCTCCCGAAGGGCCGGGTAACCACTGGTATCCAGAAAATGTGCAGATCGTACTACGGTATCTTGTAACAGGATGGTGTGTGGCTTTGCTTTGTGATAACTGACGAATTGCTGCAGCAAGGATTTTTCGTGGGTGAAGTTCTTGCAGCTCCATTAACAGATTGGCAATTCGCAACTTGTCATTTTGCCTAGCTATTAAAACACGTACGAGTCGGGCTGAGCGCCCGGTGGGTACGTAAGGGCCACGTGAGGAGGGGGAAGGGGGATAGCAGTACTTTGAGAGAACGGCTTACCTGGGGCTAATCCACGGGCGACGATGTGATCGAAGTATTGTTCCACTTCGTCCAATCAATCATCGTGGCCATGAAGGGTAGACTGCATGAAAGTCATTCTTTCGCGTAGGAAGTGTAGGCTCTCCTTATTCACCTACAACGTGCTTCTAATATTGTAAAATTCAGGCTTTAAAGCTGGTTGGTCGCGAGTGATCGCTTCTTTCTTGCGTGTCTTCTCGCCTTCGTTATTACTGGCCCCTACAGGTTGCAGCGGCGGCTGGATGGCTGCATTGACACTGTTAATGATGTCGAAAAAAATGTTTTTGCGAGTAAAAATGGTTTACACTATACCCTAGATAACCATAATTGGGACAAAACAAAACGCCTACAAACACAAACACTTTGCACGAGTCGGTGCATTAAACGTAGTGATTATGGATCTTAGGACCCAGCTTTGTCGTCGACTGTTTGTCACTGTATGCCACTTTATGTCACTCAACTTACTTGCGGCAATGCCCGGGTGCCACATGGTTATTCACCCATGCGATAGCCTGAGCTTCGCCCACTTATCATGATTCACTTCGTGGATTTTGTAAAATTTTTTTCTAGAAGCGAAGCCCGTCCGGCTCGCACTCCGCTGTCGGCATCAAAGCTTTCAGTGCTGGGCAAGCGCACCGATCTCAACAGGAGCGCCCTCTCGGCGACCCCAGGCGCCAAAGAAGATGGTTCGCGCTGTGCCGCGTGCGTCGCACACTCGCTCAGTTGTTCCCGTCACTGGGTACAGCAGACTTTCCCCACACACTCCCGACACTACCGCTTTCAAGAAAGTCGGCAGTCAGATCAGGCGCATAGTCAGTTGAGTATCATTTCGAAGGAGCTTTTCTCATTGCCTGTCTTCGTACACAGAACAACCGCTGATTTTACTTTAGCTAATTCGTTTCTTTTCAATTACTAATAATGAAAATGCATTGTACTGATATATAATGCCGTCTTGGCCTGGGGATTGTGAAAGTGTTCTAATTTTACTGAAACAACTGTAACACTGTTTCACTAATTGCTACTGATAAGCAATGTCATTCTCGAAAAAAATTGGCAGCATATCCACGGAGTGAATGATGAAGAGTGGGGCGAAGCCTTCGTCCGTCCATTCGTTCTTGCATCCGTCCGTCCACGCTTTCGTCTGTGTGACCGTCCATGCGTCCATCCGCCCATCCGTGCGTGCGTCTGTTCGTGCGTCCGTCCCTGCGTTCGTCCATGCATCCGCCCCTGCGTCCGTTCATGCGTCCATCCATGCATCTGTCTGTGTGTCCGTTCGTCCATCTATTCAGCACTCCAAGTACCACCATCTCGCATCTTTTCATCATATAATCTTCATATAAAAGCACCGTCATCCAGCAGACATTTCAAGGACTAAACGGAAGCTGGCACATGCACACTTTTTTACGGCTTGCGCTTCGGGTTTACTTCCCACCTTTAACCACCTCGAGTTCATGATATATACTAGTTCACTGTATTCATGGCTATGCGGCCCAACGCTCGCTAAACGTTTCTAAAGCCAAGGGTGTTACACCCAGCGAGTATAACGTAGCAACCATTTTTTGTCAGATCGTGCTCAATGTACATGTCAATAGCTGCTAATGGGGATCGCAGCGTGCGCGTTATCTAAAGGCCGAATGCTCCTGTCTCTCGTTCCCCCTTAGCAGCCAATGAATGTACATTGAGCACTATTTTTTATTGTTCAACAACGCACAGAAGAAATCTCTCACCGGCATCCCCTTGGAGGTCAAAATGTTATACTTGTTACATAATACAACGGCTACGAGGGACGAACGAATGCCACTATAAAGAGCTTCGTCCTTAAAGAACTAGACCACACAGGCGACGCTGCATGGTGTGCTGTCACTTTCAGTGCACGTGCTTGCGGGTGTCTCAATATCTTTCTTCTCATCAATTACAGTTACCCGCGAGGACACAAGTAAGTAGACACACATAAATTCTCCTGTTAGGTACACCGACTCGTTTTTTTACAACAGAGCATACCTTATTCAGGAGGGATAAGTTAGCGGGAACACTGCAGGTGAGGGACTGAACAAGCTTTCTTCTTCTCGTACACAAACAATAAAAATGGACGCCTTTCTAAAAAAAGGGACGGACATGCTGACCATGCAGAACTGCAGGTCGTTTAGGATAATAGCGACTATGTCGGGATAATAAAAGCATTTGTTTGGCCTGATAACATAATTTTTATATCCGAAATAAATGTCGTGGTTCACCCATTGTTGTTAGAGGTGTCCAGTGTTAACGAGTTGGTCGCTACAGCTGTAAACGCCCCAAAGCAAGTAAATTGTAAAGTAGGTCTGGTTCACCTATGTTCTTTATTTTAAAATACTTAGAGCCCCATTTGGGCATTATGTGCTCATGAAAGGGGCGGGTGGCACAAAAAACTAAAGTTAGCTAATATGTTGGTTGAACAATTTCAATGCAACCGTGCAATCTGTACACAACATATTCAATATTACCTTAAAACAACACGCATCAATCTCGTTTATCATACAGTTTACATCACATTACTAAACCTTTAAGATGCTTGAATTTAGAGCGTTTTGTTACGTAAGCAGCTGATTACAATATGGTAAACTGTCTTTTCTGTATTACTGAAACATGACTTCATTTTGAAAAAAAATTTATTCACGTCTGTGACGGCTGCCGTGAAGTACGCAGGTTCCATTTGCAAGTTTTACATAGGCAGAAGAAGTAGCTCGTGTACACACTCCTGCATCTATCAAGCGAATTCAGCAAAGGAGTTTCTGCTGAGATGTGCCACGTAGTATTGCAAACTTTAGAAGCTCTGTAAATTTCTTCCGTATTTTAATAAATAAGTGATTGGTGCTCGCAATTCACTGGTGTATTGGAAGTTTCCTAGCATAAGCACACACGTAAATAAATCACTCTGTAATCACGCTCATGTTTTTTTTTTAAAGAGAAACAGTCAAGAAATTCGTTTTTGAACGCTCTTTCTTATTGATGCGCAAAGGAAGAGCGTGCCGATGATATATTTTGACTTATTTCAGTTACCGGTAAACATAACTGATCTCGTTTTTTCCCCTTTATTATCCACCTTTCTTGTCTTGTTTCGTTGCAATAAGGCCCAATTTTCGCGAATGAGCACATTTTTTTTCTTAGGATTCACCTAATGTCACTTAATATTATATTGAGACACTTTCTACTTAAATAACGCTCTTGCACTTTTTTGTTTACAGCGACGTTTCCTGATGAGGATACTTCACGCGATCAAGGTACGTCTTTTCAGTCTTGAGTGTTTCGCCACACTGTGTTCGCATTAATTATTACCACTGCTGCACACGTATCACTCATTGAGTTTGTCATCTATTGAGTGTCCCTAATATTATAGTCAAGAGGGAGGTTTGGGCTCGAGAATAGAAATTACCTATCTGTATTCTCTCACGCAAAACATCAACACGAATAGCCAGCTAAGTAAGCTGCTTCATTTCGCTGAAAGAAAACAACAACGCCAAAGGTCACATCTTTTCGAAATTAAGACAGAAATAACGAAATGTTAAAGGACATAGAACCACTCTAAGGCTCAACAATTGTTTTTTTTTGTTGCGTTTTTGTCGCCCATCCTTCAGGCACGATCCCCTCAATGGATTTCATTTAATCGCGAAACGAATTAAAATTGTCATCACTAAGCATTGAGCCTATCGAGATTTCGCGATTATAAGCTGCACACTGCTATCTAAACTTGCGCAGTAGAAAACACACAAATTGATGTGAAATCAGTTGATCGCGTAGAAGTCACGCGACACAAGGCAAAACGAGCATGTGACTGGGTGGCAAAGCAGGGTAATATACACAGAGGATATTTCTCGTCTGTAAACCAATTAAGAGCGCATTTTTTTATTGCGGTACGTAGACAGACGGCTGGCGTAATGGTGCCGAAAAACCGGAAAAGGCAGCAGAGAAATGTGCGTCTTAGTACAACATACGTAGTGTTTTGTTATAATTATGACAACATCGTCTTTCGCAAATACCTTATTCATTCGATTGGGAACTGACCCCGACAGTATAGCGGGAGGTGACTTTCCCTTGAGACCTAGAAGAAAAGAAACGTAAAAAAGAATAATACGGTAACAAATTGTAACGCTGGCTTCAAAATTTGGTAGAAATAATCTGTGTTTAAGACTCGTGTTAAAGGGGAGTAAATTAGAACATTATGTAACAAAGGCTAAATGTCGATGTGTTGATGATTGGAAGAGTTACTTTGTCGTTTTTGAACTGCTATATATCATCTCTGAAAATGAAGATATTTCCGAGCTGGGCAATCCAAACGTTCATATTGATCTATACCCGTTGAAGTACAGGCAAAAAAAAACTACCAATATTTCCGAAGTTTGAATTTCTTATTGCATAGGTAGCCACACGTAAACACGAATGGGAGTGAATTTTTTCTTGGGGGTGCAGGCATGTTACATCGCGGCTGGACAAGGAAAGGTTCTGCGATAGGCCAAATGCTGATGAGGCTTGAGCAAGCAAGTGCCTCTCATGCAATCCCATAGCGGCGCCCATGCGCACAGCGCATCTGTCGGTCCTGTGTCTTCTCTCCAGAGAGCAAAGTTGAAACTTGGACGTAGACTTCTTATTTTTCGTTCTTTGTTGACTATTAAAGTTGTAAAAACAATTATGCAAAGCGTGCCTCTTGAACTACTTGAGTATGTTATGCGCTGCACACACCATAGCAAAGAAAAACATAGTTTTTGTCTCATAACACATCGCACCATATTGAGACGTTGAAAATGAAGCGGCAGATTGCAGGTCACTCACGCGATTTAAAGATAGCTGTGAGAGATGTACCAGACGAGAAAAGAGATTGCGGATATTGCCTTCAGGACAATAAACGTCATGTATCACTGATGAAAAATATCCAGAACATGGCTATACATGGCAATACAAAAACACTCACGTTACAAAAGCATTTATGTACTTTTTTTTGGATTCATTATGCATCTGCGAGTCGTCCTGCTACAGGTGCATTAAATTTATTTGAAACTAGTTTTAGGGGTTATGAAACTCTTGTTCAGAAAAGAGAACAACAAGTGTTCACTTCTGTAAATTTTGTAAAATTATACAGAAACCTTGCTTACAGACGATTTTAGCAAACATACAGTAGAAAAATTGGGCAACCATCTTTATCACTTTTTTTTTCATGGCATGCTGCCAGTAAGCCTGACAAAATTGTAAAAGAGCATTAAATCAAAATAGTGGACCTAATGTTTGAAATGTGCTCGAATTGTCATATAATAATTTCAAGCACCCTGCCATTTGAGAAATGCCATTTCTTCTACAAATTACCCTTAATAACAAAATTTCGCTGGATATTTCAGTGTAACAGCTCAGATGATGCATTTTGTCATGCACTGCAATGCATGCTTGACTGCTAAGCTTGCTATAGTGTGAATCTGACGTTGAAGTGTCGTAGTGAATGGAGGAATGTGCCGAATTTTTTAAACCAAAACGGCTTGATTTGGCAGATTGTTACAATAAAACTTTGGGTAGCGTCTGCTCTGCCAACTATATTTACGTTTTCTTTTCCGTTTTTTCTTCGCATAATGTGTCCCTAAAAGGAGTACAAGTTCCAAGGGCTGAACCAAGTAAGAGGGAAGATTTCTATTTTTTTGCAATGTTTTGTGTAACGTAAACTGCCCGATGTTCTATTGCGATGTCCGGCAACCGCGTTGCACGTCTGACAGTAGTCCACTATTTCGTAGTTGCGGCCAGGGCTGCCGTTGGGTAAACGTAAAATGTAGTAGAGGTTGAAGCTAAACGTTGTAAAAGTAGCCATGCCGCTTACCTTACCATCAAATTCCCAGCAAAATAGAAGCAAAATGTTATTGTAATTATGCTTTCTATCGTTGTACAGCAAATACATTTTTCGATTTACAAACACCTGAAATACGATAACATTTTCCTCGTTTGCTCGTTCTTCAAACAGGCAATTTAAGGAAAATATTTATTTATTCATTTATTTATCACAAATTCAAAGCCTTACTCAGGCGTGTGTACAAAAAACGAAAGAAATGTCAGCAGAATATAGTCAAAAAATAATAACAACGAACACTCCTCTCACAGACAGGTAAGCTTCAAATTTATGAAAGTAGAAAATCTAACTCACAGCGATAACCAATGTGGTAGGACATTTAAGGATTCAATGAAGTGGTAAAATAAACTAACCGTGAATCACGGAGTGTATTGTATGCCATGAAATAACGTCAAGTGGTAAATATTTTGATACACTGACAGAGATGGGAGGCAATGGCTGGATTGCATTCCTACTATGTTGGCGTTGCATTTGCGGTGGAAAAGAGTATTTTTTTAAATGGTATGACATGTCAACTATTCAATAATTTTCGCAAGTGACGAGTTCTAATGCAACACTGTTCAAAAGCTAGGGAGACTTTAATATATCAACGAATAAATAACTCCGAATTTGGTGACATTAATTTCCATTAGTCATAAATTGCACCAAGTTCTCTGGCAACTAATATAACATGTTGGTTAGTATAAGTTCTGTAACCTGTGGGTATTTTTGCAGGACCAGAATTCTGGCCAGATGCAGGCAGTTCTGTAGCTTTGCGCCCGACAGTGCAGTAATATATATATATATATATATATATATATATATATATATATATATATATATATATATATACATATATATATATATATATATATATATATATATATATATATATATATATATATATATATATATATATATATATATTGTTTAGGCGTTTACTAGCCAGCAATTAGCGAGAATATACAATGGCGACAGTCACAGCCAAGCACGGGCTCTCAGCGCGAGCGGCGTCCTTGTTGGGTAGCCCCACTAGAAGGTACTCAAGAGTTCGACCCATTTCAGCGTTCGGAAGCTTCGCTACAATTACCCCGGGGTCGAAGAGGGAGCCGCCTGGTGACCTAACAGCTCGTTACTATGAGCGGGTCATAATAAGCCTTCAGGCGCTCCACGTTGACGATGTCTCGCCCACGGCGGCGCATGTCCGAAAATTGTTCAACGGGTTCGATCAGATAGTTGACGGGTGAGGTGCGCTCGATGACATGGTAGGGGCCTTCGTATTTGGGACGTAGCTTGGAAGAGAGGCCAGCTGCAGAGGTCGGGATCGAGAGCCATACAAGCGCACCAGGAAGGATCGTGGGCTCAGAAGTGGTGGAGCCATCACGAATACTCTTCTGTCGCTCTTGCTCTTGCGTCGTAAAAGTCTTAGCAAGCTCGCGACACTCTTCAGCAAGCCTGGCTGTCTCGGAAATCGGTGTACACTCAGATGGATCCGGCGTTTACGGGAGTATCGTGTCCATGGTGTGCGACAGGTGCCTTCCGTACAGCAAGTAGAAAGGTGAAAAACCAGTCGTGCTCTGAGGGGCGGTGTTGTAGGCGTAGGTGACGAAAGGCAGTATATTATCCCAATTAGTGTGGTTGGCAGCGACGTACATAGAAAGCATGTCGCCGAGGGTGCGGTTAAAGCGTTCGGTGAGGCCATTCGTCTGTGGGTGGTAAGCAGTAGTTTTGCGGTGGACAGAATGGCACTCCGTCAGAATGGCTTCGACGACTTCCGACAAGAAGACACGGCCTCAATCGCTGAGAAGCTCTTACGGTGGTCCGTGGCGCAGTATAAATCAATGCAGCAGGAAGGATGCTACATCGCGCGCAGTAGCCGCAGGGAGAGCGGTGGTTTCGGCGTATCGCGTTAAATGATCAACGGCAACGATGGCCCAGCGGTCACCAGCCGACGTCAGAGGAAGTGGTCCATACAAATCGATACCTACGCGACCAAAGGGACGGTCAGAGCAAGATAACGGTTGCAGACCGGCGTGCGACATGTGGGCTGACGGTTTACGGCGTTAGCAAGTGGGGCAAGAGCGAACGAATTGCTGCACATAGCGGTACATCCCGCGCCAGAAGTAGCGTTGTCGAATGCGATGGTAGGTCTTGAATACTCCAGAGTGCGCGCATTGCGGATCGGAATGGAAGGATTCACATATTTCTGACCGCAGACTGCGGGGTATCACGAGTAACCACTGCCGGCCGTCGGCGTCGTAATTTCGTCGGTGTAGAAGGCCGTCACGGATGGTGAAATGGCGAGCTTGACGACGCAAGGCACGCGTGGATGGCGTTGCGGATGGATCAGAGAGCATGTCGATGAGCGGGCCGATCCAATTATCCTTTCGCTGTTCGGTAGCGATGATGTCAACATCAATGGCAGAAACAGCAGCCGAGGATACTGAGCAGAGCACATCACCTTCAGGCAGAGGGGAGCGCGAGAGGGCGTCGGCGTCAGCATGCTGGCGTCCGTTGCGGTACAGCACGCGGATGTCGTAGTCTTGTAAGTGAAGAGCCCAACGGACGAGACGGCCTGAGGGATCCTTCAATGATGAAAACCAGCATAGTGCATGATGGTTGGTGACGACATCGAATGGGCGACCGTACAAATAAGGTCGAAACTTTGTAAGAGCCCAGACGATCGCCAGGCACTCCTCTTTCTCCGTGACGGTGTAGTTTTTCTCGGGTCTCGTGAGCGTACGGCTAGCATATGCTACGACATATTCAGGGAATCCGGGTTTTCACTGCGCCAGGAGTGAAAACCCGCCAGGAGTTTTCACACCGCTGGCGTCCGTGTTGGGTAGCCCCACTAGAAGGTACTCAAGAGTTCGACCCATTTCAGCGTTCGGAGGCTTCGCTACAATATATATATATATAATACGGCGAAAAACGTATGAAACGTTACTGAAAATTGCGTTTTGTACGTTTGTCGCCCTCTTTTCTGACTGCAGTCTATTTAGAGCATATATATGTATATATATATATATATATATATATATATGAGAAAGAAGTGTATACCTAAGGGCTCGGTTTTCGTTAATTTGACACAATAACAATAGATCTAACAGACAATAATGCCAAGAAATGTGTAGGGGAAGTTATTAAAACCAATGAAATGTAAATAAGAAGAAATAAAAGTGGGTGAAAAAATAACTTGCCGTGTATATACATGTATATATATATATATATAAGTGTGTGTGTGTGTGTGTGTGTGTGTGTGTGTGTTTTAAACCATGAGGTAATTGTTCCCTTGAAGCCACATAAGAACATTAATTAGTCGATTTACCATACTAACGGACTGGGGCCTTATTTTGCGGATTTTTTTAGAGTTTTATGTTACTTTGCGAACACGTCATCTGCTATCACCTTTAGAGACTCGTGGCAGGGATATCTGGCAGGGCCTCGCGAATGCCAACATGCATGCAACTTCTTCACTCCATCTCTCCAGGCGCCGGCTGCATCGCATGGAGGGGCTTCGATGCACACTAGCCTGTTGCATGGGGCAAGACATGCGCGATTATTGGTCGAAACCAGAGAACATTTTGACAACAGTGGCTGATTTTTGAACTTTCTTGTTTCTTTGCTTGCAAATATTGAGAAAGTGTACTACAAAATACGCCGAAAAATGTCAATGTAGCTACGAAGTTGCCACCGCACCAGTTACAAATTTTTAGGCCACAAGGCCTTAAGTGGCCACCTTGGCGAAATATAGCCACCAACGGCAACTTTGGTTGCTGCGATGCTTGGGTTATGGCTGGTCACTTTCCAAATACTAACAAAATCAGTGTACAAATTACGTTCTTAGTTCACAGTTAGGCTGGCGTTCAAGCAGCTATAGACGTGCTTTAATTCAAGGCAATAACACCGTCGAGCTTCAGGGCCAACAGAATATAAGGACCCACTTGGGCAGTGTCTTGGTTAAATGTGCCGTAGACAGTTGTTTTCATTGCATAAGATGCGACATTGTATTATTGATTGACGCATAAAAATATAAAAATAATAGTTTGCATTTTATGTATTTGTATTTAACGGATACTCAATATTGTCATTCCGATAACATGACCTGCTTACATGAAAATGATTTTCGTCGCATTTCTCTCCTCGTTGCTCCATGAAAATTCAGGACCAACTACAACAACACAGGCGTGGAAGTCCAAAACGTACTCAACAGTGCATAAGGGTGAGTTGAATACATAGCCAAGCAGAGCCGTCACTTGCAGTGTGTTTTCGTCAATATGCATACAACAACCAATAGAAACAGTGAAGAGGCTGGATGGTTCTCGTTCTTAGTAATACAACGTTCATTTAGGGTCGACTCTCACTCATCACGGTTACATATCAAACGAGGTGTGCTACCAGTGTCGAGAACGCCGCTTTGATCTCACGTCATCGTGGCTACGTTTCGGTGAAACTAAGTGCTGGAACACCCGCGCACATTGGTTTAGGTCCACACCAAAGACTCCGAGTCGACTGAATTACCTCTGAGGGTCACACAACGACGGGCCTTATAACCGCATCATGGTTTGGCATGTGAAACCACATTAGTTAAGTTGTGGCTTGCCTACATCACCACCAGCATGATGTTATTTTATTGCGTTATCTTCGTATTTCCTATATTTCACTTGAATATTTTAATGTACGTTAAGAAAAAAGTATCTAGCGCAACGTAACGAAATATAAAAATGACTGCTTTTTGGGTTAATTGGTGCTTCTACGCTGCCAAATTACACATAATACATTTCGTGAAAAGCAGGAGAGCAGAAAAACCCGACGCTTTAGTTTATTCGCTTCGGCGTCCCTCTTTTTGACAAAATGTATTTCGCGCAACAGTCAAGTGTACCTCATCACTGTAAGGAAATCGGGAAAGTACAGTTGAGCCATTGTTGCGCTTCGATAATGTTATCATGAACCATTGTAGTAGTCAGAAAGTGACGTGGTGGACCTAACGAAACGTTTACATTCTGTACGTTCACATCTGCACGCACGCATGTAAACGCGCACGTGGACATATATAAGAGTACTTGAGTCGCATCCCTTTCTCCATTCTAAACGAAAAATACTCTTGGCTAGACCCTTGTCGTGAACCTTTTTAAACGGCTAATATATCGAAGAAAAATGAAAATTCAACGCGGTCAGCCTTTCCCAAGAATTGGGGACATGTGAACGAGGTGCCATCTCTCGGCGGTAAGAAGACCAGCCTGCCATAACTTAATGGGAAATCGGTAAGGAAAATCATACTCGGATAGGCTTCAGCGCACATTTGATGAAGATAAAAAAGACACACAGAACTAAGACAAGCGCTCGCTTGTGTTCTGTCATTTTTCAAAAAAATTTCTTGAAAAAAAAACTAGTTATCAAAAATGACTCCGGGTATATGTACCAGATCCAGTAGTAAGTTCTGTTAAAATTGTAATGTCACACTACAAAGCGTTTGTCTTCAGAGAACAATGGGTCTTTTCCAAAAGACTAGCCTGCGCATGCGCAGTAGCTGTCAGGTCACGCCTGCCGTGATTTTTGGAGGTCACTGGGTCGTGCCATTTGCAAATTATTATGAAAAATACCTGGCCCCCGAGATTTTTTACTCACAACTTGGGGGGCCACTGACTCCCAGTGTCGATTTCAGCGATCTCCGCTAGAGGCGCTTTTTGTAACAGAAAAAGGCCCATTGAACACCACCTGCAGAAACCTGTACATGGGATCCCATTGTTCAATAATACACTCTGGCAAGCCACGCGGTTTGTAGTGTGACACTGTAGCATTGGCAGACTGCTCAAGTAAGGCTCTGCTTCATCGAACCGGTATTCGTTTCTGATAACTAGGTTATTTGGCCAGATGTGATTTTTTTCTACTACTTGCCATTCACTTCCTGAAACCCCCGGTTAGGTGGACGAGAGATGGGGCTACTGGCCGATGTCCCCAAATCCTGGTTATGTTTAGTTGCTCTACACAAAAGCAGAGGCAAGGGTCGAAAACTCATGAGCCTGCGAAAGGTACCTTACACATCAGTCTTACATTGACTATTGGATATTGTTGATACGCCGTAAATGAAAAAAAAACTCTGGGTCCAGTCTATTTTTCAATTCAAGCAGCAATTTAAAAAATTAACATGAAAAAAGTACGTGAACAGAACGTCTAGATTTTAAATAGCTTTTTGGTGTACTTGTCTGAACAATAATAAGGTAAGCTAGGTAAAGGGAAAAACTTACGTTGTTTTTGTGAAATATACCAAATACATGATAGAGATGAAGTAAATGATAAGACCTAGCCACAAAGGAATTGAGAAAAGATTGCGTCATTATTACAAATATTGGTAACATCTGTTTTTCTCACATCTCAGGTTTGTTGTCGTGGAAAGTGTAGAAAACACGAAAGATATGGCGTGCATCTCCACGTCCCATTTTTCACAATGATAACAGATGGGAGGACCCTTTTCCGGAAGTGATCTTGAACCACATAGCACGTCAGCAATAGTTCGTGAGCATTGCGATTAGGTGAGAAGCTTCAATCAACGGATGTTGAAAAAGAAAAAAAAGCAACCTCTTTGCAAAATAGCTTTCTTAGGTATCTACATATAAGCCATCGCCCTGGGAACGTGTCCGAGAGTAGCGTTAGATAATTATCTGTTGCAGCCTTGAAAAACACAAGTCCGCTTGTCAAAACGTCTGCTCCAGCCTCCTCCTATTGTTCGAAAATTTCTCATTTCAAGCTTCCAGTTTTTCTTCCTGCCGTCTGCTAGGCCAACATAGTAACGTAGCCAACGTATTAACGCAACGGCGACATAGTTACTTCTGTGACGCCGTGATGTTTAAAGCGTATACCCTTTGTAAACTTCTTTTACCATGAGACAAAAGCAAAGGTATTCTTTGTTAGGTGACTTGCAGGTAAGGATGTATTTCTGCTGAGACAGTGTCTAGTTATAAAAACGTAGTCAATGATAACCAAATACGCACATGCTTTGTTTGTATATTTTGAAGGTCATTTCACGAAATAAAAAAGAAAAGGTTTTTCATTGCGTAATTATTTTTGAAGGATATTTCTTAGGGTAAAGTTTGACGAGCATAATAATAATGGGCGCAGGCAACTGTAAGGTTAGTGGGCGTACATACATACAAATTATTTAAAACGATAAGAAAATTGGTAAATAAGTGTAAGTGTTCGAGAACTGCAGTATTAATATGTTCAGAACATTTATATATTTAGGAAAGGAAGTGAAACATGTGAATAAACGTTGGGTAGCATTGTCGATCTCCTATTGTTTACGCTAAGGGCAGCAGCGCACTTGCTTTAGCGTCGGGTCACAAAATTTGGTAGCAGGCTTCAGGTAAACCGCTACAAGCCACAGTGTGGGACACATGCATTGAATGGCATAAAAATTATAAGTTGATAGAGTGTTGTGCGCACGCTTAGGCCGCTTTAATGTACACAGTCCAAGACATCCGGATTAATTGAGGGACCTCCGAAATCGCGTGAACTTGTCTCATCAAGCAAATGCTTGCCTCTGAAGTATTTTAAATTCGCACTTTATTCCAGGTCGCAGCTCAACATCTGCATCACCACTGAGCTCTTCCGAAACTGTGGTGCCGTGTGCCAAGAAAACTACGGCGACTACACCAGTACATGTGCCTACCGCGAGACGGAAGAGTAGTACACGCTCTGCAGTATCAACACTCACATCAACGACTACCACCATGACAAGTACGACGAAGACTACAACCACCCCTACTACTACCACAACAACAACTACAACAACGCCTACTACCGTGATAACGATGACTACACTTACCACTACTACTACGACAACAACTATGACGACAACAATAACTACTACGACAACTACTACTACCACAACTACTACAACCACTACTACCACCACTAGTACCACTACTACCACCACCACTACGACTACAACGAGGACAACTACCACTACGCCGACGACTACTACTACGTCCTCTACGACGACCACAACTATCACTACGATGGCACTGACGACGATGACAACTACGACTACTACTTTACCTACTACTACGACCCTTATGACGACCACAACTACTAATACGAAGATGACAACGACAACTACCCCTACCAGTACAACCCCTAAGACAACAATAACAACTACTACTACCACCACCACGACGACAACAATGAATACTATTACTACGACCCCTACAATGACCACAACAACCACTATGACGACCATGACAACGACAACGACGACTACTACTACCACTACAACCACTACAACAACAACGACAACGACTACTACTACTACTTCTACTACAACCACCACTACTACAACTACCACAACGTCAACTACCACTACTACTACTACTGCCCCCCCTACGACAACAACGACTACTAGTACTAGTACTGCTACTACCACTACTACGACTACAACGACCACAACTACGTGTAAGTACACTCTCAAACATTAGTTGAATTTACTAAAAGGTGGTAGCGTTTTTTGCAACATCCACAACCTATGTAGAAACTACGTGCAGTAACTGTAAGGTGAATAAATTTACTACTACGGCGCTTAGGATTTACAGGTACAACTTACAGAAAAATATTAGGATAATCGTGGTAAATACATAACATAACGGTTACTTCATTGTCGTTATAGTTATCAACACTGTGAACTACAATTACTCGAGAGTATGTCTACGCGTACTAGGTTTATGTTTGCCGTCAGCACTTTGATTCTAAGGCAATTAACGCGATTAGACAGGTCATTGTGCAAATGACTTTTTCTCGTTACTATAATTAAAAATTTCCAAATGCTTCATGGGAGTGCTTGGTAAATACATACCACAATGACGTCTTCAGAGAGTTAACTATTCACATACGCATTAAACAAGCATAAACGATAGCACACACGCGTTTCCTGAAGGTGAACTGTAGTTCTGTATTGGGGAGCGTTTATAATTTGAGATAGGCTTTCAGAAAATTGGTCGCCGCTGAGATGTAACTACAAAATTACTGAAAGAAAGCTAGCACTTCACTTTGTCCCCGCTGTGCTTATCATTGGGATTACAAACACATGTCAGATAATAAAAAAACTTTGTTTCTTGTTCGTCGAGACGCTGTCCTGTTCTCCTGGGCTTAATTTAGCTGCATTTATGTCTACACTTTTCGCAAATAAGCATGTCTGTACTTACTGGGGGCAGAGCAACGGCGTTGTAGGAAAGCGCACTTCGAGTGATAATATTAGATAGTTGTATTCTTATGGTCTTAGTGGAAGATGAATCTAAATGGGCATGTGCAGTACGCTCAATGACCCATAGCGTTACCGTATTAGCGTGGTTAACGCCAGGTACATATAACCTGGCAGCAGTCTTGCACATATGCTCTCAATTGAATTTATCTGCTGCGAAAAAAGTGGACTGATTCACTTTTCTCGTATTAAAATTCAATATAAGATGGGCTTGCTTTCTTTCAGGCAGCTTTAACGAGCGAATATCATGAATAATTTAGTGTAGTTTTTTTACATTGTTTCCCATTGTCAGCGTCCTTGTGCCTAAAATGAAAATAGGTATAAACAAGTCTCCAAAGGAAGAGGTGTTGCTCTTAGAGCTTGTTTAATGATTTACCTTTATTGTTCCCAAATAGTACTATTCCTAACGCAGGCGAGCATTCTCGCCTGTTTGCTTTTCACTTTTGTAGAGAATTCATCCTCTACCAGGTCACGTCGCAGTTCCAACCTGGGCACAGAGACGCTATCTCACTATACAATAGCGTGAAGTCCGAAACGAAAATTTGTGGCATAGTAACGCTATTCCCTTAACTCTTGCTATCACCTGCTACAGTGGTTTAGTAGTTATGATGATCAAAGTGGGAGCGAATGCCGGCTGTGGTGGCCGCATTTTTGATGGATGGAAAAATGCTTGAGGTCCATGTGCTTATGTACAGGAGCACGTGGTGAAAAAAAAACCAGATGGTCCTAAACTCTGAAGCCCTCCACTACAGAGTTTTTCGTAATCATATGGTGGTCTTTGGAAGTGAAACTTCAGCAATAATAATTATTATTATTATTATTATTGTTATTATTATTATTATTATTATTATTATTATTATTATTATTATTATTATTATTATTATTATTATTATTATTATTATTATTATTATTATTACCCCAGCCATCAAGCTAAGTCTAAACTAAAATTGTGTAAACTCATCGGTTTTACGTGTCAAAACTACTTTTCAAATTGACTACACGATGTGGACCGATTCCGCCATTGTGTTGTCATGAAAAAAGGTGACGTCAGAAAGTGGAAGAGCATACATATGATTAAAAGGCACGTTGTAGTGCAGCGCTACGAAAATTTTCATCTGGTATGTTTCATCCTGTGCCGACATCGCGCACTGCAGGATCCTCTAGCGTATCCCCACCAGAGATATGCCAACGCCATCGCACTTCGCTTATGGCATCGTGTTCTGAAGTTCTCCACACACAGCGGACCGGAGTTGTCACGCATGAATAAAAGTGGTTTCGATGGGAGACTCGTGTTTACAATCACAATGGTAAACACGCTACAGATTAATTGCATGCACCAATGGAGAGTGGGAAATTTATAGATGAAAGCTATTCCAGCGTAGAAATCTTCTCACAGCAAAAAGACGGACGACAACTTCGATTTGCTAAGATCAGGCTTTATATAACATTTTGCGCGGCTCGTAACGGTCGTGAAGACCTACAAGTGATCTCATTAGTCTCCGAGGTCGAACTACGCTTTTGTGAGCTTGTTTCTCTGTAATTGAAACGTCTGTATTTATATTTTTAGATCTGCGCATACGTGTCTCGTGATATAAATAGTGAGCACCAAAAGCATACATACACATGATTTCATGCAATTTATCATTCCTGTGCTACGTGCCGTAAAGATACCTCAGGCATGTGCCTAATGCACACGCTGTTTTGGTTCTTACAAAATCATATAACTTCAACCTTATCTTAACCGGAGTATTCATTACTGTGCTTGCATGTTGCTGTATAATTTCGAAACAAAAACACGCATTCAATGCGTGCTTGATTTTATCAATATATATCTTTGATATTTATATTTTAAGTCATTTCTAAGAATTTGTTGTTCAATTAGAGCATGATCCAAACAGTTAGGTGAACACTTTCTTGTGGGCACAGCAGAACTGCGTCTCTGCAGCATATATGTAGTTTATTTTAAGTTCATTACGGAAACAGTTCGGTACAGCACTAATGCATTCCCTTTTTAAGCATATTTACACTCCACGTAGTGCTTCATTTCACCCAAGCGTAAATACTCAAAATAATGATGTTCCACTTTTTGTATGTTTTATCCTCAGATCGGCCAATCGATCCAGATTACGTTAAAAGAGGTAAGTTAATTAGTCATATATAAGACGTTTCGCGAGACCAGTTGGTATATGTTGAGCTATTAGCAATTATTATCCGAAGCTAAAACATTACACTGCAATGAACACAATTAAAACGTGTGAAGATATAACAAGTCGAAATTCCAATGCATATATTGTGCTGAATAGACAACTCTTGTTGAAATGCAAGACATTAAAGATATTACAGGCATTGGCTTTAAATACTGTAACGTCCTGGCAACTTTTAGCCATGCGGCTAAGAAACATCTTACATTATACAATCACACAATCCCATGACACCATTTCTTCCGTGCTGCTGCTAATTCACGACAACATCCCAGTGAAATACAGCTGGTTTTGCAAAAGACCGGTTCTATGTTGTTTTTGTTTTTCTGCAAGTGCCACACTTTGCTGCCCCACTTAGCCTTGCCTCAAGCTTTTCAGCTAAGTCAGTTGAGCCTATTTGAGCATGTGTCTACCAAATAGGCGAATACCGACATCTAATAATCCTGGTCTATAAGGCCTTTTAATATCGTCGGAGGTACAAACCTTTTCACCACATTTTTTTTACTAATGCCAAGACCTTTAATCTCATAATGTTAAGCCCCTATACCTTGTCCTGTTTTCACGTCACTGTTAATCGCAATAGCGTTTGGCGAACATGCCTCAAGTGGCGGAATTCGGACCACCATCAGTTTTCTGACTTTTTTATTTAACTTTGCTTTGCCTTTCAGAGCTTCATGGGCTCTTGTGCCAAACGCATGCTACAGCTTTTTTGGCAGTTCTAATACCATTGAGTTGCGACTTCGTCATGGTCGACGTATCGGTTTCTACTCCTCGGCAACACCCAAAGTACCCTTACGTGGCGACTGTTGACATTATTCCAGGTATGCTATATTTATAATATGCACCCTTACTATATACGACACATCCAAGGGTCACCCTAAGATGATCATGGTACTTGGGGCGGAGGACGTCGCGGCTAGGCATGACCTAGATGCCACAACCGGCCGCGCAAAGTATGCCCACAACGCTGCTTTTTAGATTTTCAAGCGTTGTTTTTCCACTTGGCTTGCTTTCCACTTGGTTTTTCCACTCCTAATGACCAGCATTTGTGGTGACATCGTCCCTGCCGAAATGAAAGCACATCGGCATACCGTCGCTGTAAGTGAAACGTCAATCAGTGCTTTGTGTTATATTAGGGTCTTCTACAGTTTCATTTTTAATTTAAACTCCCGATGCCGCTGCAAAAGGAGTTTCTTGTCGAAAGAAACAACAGTCACAATGGTACACGTTCAGTGACCTTGGTTCAGCGGAGGGTTTAAGCGGACAGTGAAGCGAAACCGTAAACCGGTCGATACGCGTCCAGTAATCCTAAAGAACATTCTTGTCCTTCCTTCGTTTCCTGATAAACGGTTTCGTGATTTGAACTACAGCCCTCGAGTATGAGTGGTAAATTTCTATGTGTTCTCCTTCTCGTTATTGCTTTTGGATACATCGGCCTAGCAAGTGTTCGAACATTCGTCGTCTGCATTATTTAACGCCGTTGTAATGCAACATACTCCCATTTTACCGTTAAGCAGGCAGGCGCTAACGGACACCACTCTCATTTAAAGTGACCTTGCAAGTCCGGGGGGAAACATTAAGTTGAAGCCTCCACCAGAACTTTTTGTTGCGCTCCATGAGTTACCGAGCATCAATAGCTGGTTTTCGTTTATAGAATGAGTGATTTACTAAATTGACAAAAAAGGCACACCTTGTCCTCTCCCTATACCTTATAAAAAGAAACAGCTCAAGGATGGCTGCTCGCCTTCTGCAGTCAAACTAGTCTCGAGATTTCTTAAATGGTTCTCTGCACATTGTTTGCTCTGAATCTTATGTTCTTTTTCTCGTATCCTTACGCTGAAATTTAACGAGAATGATAAACGAACCTCGCACGCGTGGGCTTCTATTGTCGCACAAGTAATCAGCTCTCTCTATTTCAGCGTCACTCGAAACGCAGATAGTGCAGCACGCGGCACAGAACACGCCACTCCTGCTGTCGTTCAAGCGGAGCGTGCTCCGCAGTGGAAACTTTCAGCCACAGGCCGTGGCCAGGGGCCTCTTCCAGAAGGTGGTGGACATGAAGGCCCACGGCATGGCACTCACCGACCAAGAAATTACGGACGCCGACGCCAGCATAGTCTCGCAGGACGCCCAGGTTCGTTCAGAAGAGATGAGTAGCTTTCCATACATTTGAAGTTTCAAGTATGCATTTTAGCAAAACTATGTAGAGTTTTAACGTCCCCGAACCACAATACGGATATGAGAAACGCCGGAGTGGAGGGCTCCAAAAATTTCGACCTCCTGGGGTTTTTAACGTGCACCTAAATCTAAGTACATGGGCTTCAAGCATTCTCACCACCATCGAAAATTCATCCCTCGCAGCCAGGATTCGATCCTTTGACTATCGGGTCAGTAGTGAAGCGCTAATACCACAAGATTACCATGGCGGAGGAGGTGTGAATTTTATAAGCAAAAATGATTACAGAATAATTGCAAGTTTTGTATAGCCCCTTTGCCAAATGCTAATATTGTGGCCATTAGCAAACTTGTAATTCACAGTAGCAATCTACAGTCAAATATAAATTTAAAAAATGAGCAATAAGGCACAAGAAGAGAAAACAGCATGACTGAAAAATATACAGACATAAACATTGAACACCGAGTGGAAGCGCCCCGTACTATCTTCGAACCACCCTTTCTAGCGCCGGTGTGAGTTGTCTCAAGACCTTGATAAGAAAAAGTCGGCTGATCTCACGTAACTGGGAGTCGACGTTATGCGAAGCATGCGGAAGGAAGGTGAACATGTTGCAATTTTTTATTGAGCAACGCCTAATAAAATGACGCTAAATATCTGTAAAAATGTTGCACGTACAGACATATGTTAAATAGTTGGAGATGTTTATATAACCAGTTGTTTGCACTTTCACAACGCTGTCAACTGAATCATGGGTATTAGCGACGCCAGAAGCTGATATGAAGCGCTGATGCTCGCGAAGATGCTGGCCCTAGACACTGCTACATAAGTCAACTTCAGCGCATGGCAACTAACCAGAAATACGTTAACCCGACATACGTTACGGCTGCATTAAAGGAGTACATGTGTAATGTTTGTAAATTGAGGTAGGTAGCACTGCAACCACTATTGACGTTTCACGAAAATCAGCGTCTATTTGAAAAGTAGTTCCGAGACCTGGCGTAGCTCTGTGGTAAAATGATTCATTGCCACGCCGAATGCTTGGGTTCAATTTCAGCTGGGACCCTGACACATAGCTAACATAGTCGGGTCGACACTATCGATGTCGGGCATTTCTCAAAATTGCCCATGTGTGTTCTCGTCGTATCTGAGTAGATGCTATAGTGTCAATCATCTGTGGCACATGCCCGCATTTCAGTGGCACACACCCGCCTGTAGGTATGGGCCACTCTCTGGTGGGAAGTGTTTGAAGACCTGCGCGACAGCATTGTCACATAATTTATGTCTTGACCAGCACGTCATACTTGTCAAACCATCTTACCCTCCCATGCTAATCTTGGTTTACGCCAAAATATCTAGATAGATAGATACACTCCAAGTCGCTGAAGTTTGCTGAGCAATACTTCTCATTTAATAAAATTGTCTTGAGCAAAAGGTTTTATATGATACGTGGGCACGACAATACCTCATAAGCAAAAACTTTAGGTAGGCTAATAAAAATCAGCATAAGCAGTCATGAATCTGGGAACCCCTCCGGATGTAGCACGTCAGGTCCTCTGAATGCTCTCTTCCTACGTGGTTTCGGCTGTGAGTGAAGCACGATGGCCTAACACGCATACCAATAGAACGAAACAGGTGCGACTGCCAGTCCCGTAGCCTTGCTTTCAAGTCGATTTAGGCTTTAGTGCGCAATGAGTAAACACATCGTAAAACAGTGTATTTTTTTCTGAACCTTTGTCTTTTATGCTGTTTGATTTACTCCCAGAAGCCATGACTTGTAATTATTATATTATTTGCCACGAGCTTTGGTTATTATAAGAACAAAGCTATTGGTAACAATAAATACAATAATCAGTGGATTTCTATTGAAGAACACTGTAGGCGGTCAGCCGTATGCCTCGACTGGCCCACAATGCTGATTAATCCACCTTTACATATCAACCAGTGCTCTTTAACATATTTGATGCCAGCAATCGGCGACCAGCATACCTGAAGCTGTGTCAATCACTTCGCCTCCAATTCATAAATAAACAATACTGAAATGTCGAGCTCATTCTTTAGGCATATGAAAAGAATGGTTCACTTAGTTTATATAATCTTTGGTGACAGTAATATTTGAATAATAACTATAGCTATACATGTTTTTCTTTTCAGTACCAGAGATATTATGTCAACCGAATTTCCGTTCAACATATCGCTTTCGATTCATATACCGTAGGATAACTTGGTTGGTAGGTTCCAATGCATTACTTCGATTGAGCGATTACATATACTCATGCATTTTGTTACAGATACTCTCCGACGAGTTAAGCGTTCCAAAAACTCAATCCTACCACGGCCTTATCAGATACGATGTGTTCGTCGGAAGACGTTCCGTCTTGAGGTCCATGATGCAGGATGTGGCCATGTAAGAAAACTGCATCCCAATATATACTTTTCTTAACTTTGACAGATTTGTATCAGGGTAAAAGGCAGCGAAGAGCTTCATACTGAAAAAGCCGATGCGATAATGCATGTTCTCTTTTGAGAAAAACGTGCGAGCCCTCCATGTCATCAAATATTTATTGTGACCATAGTTGAGCGTGACTTGTTGTGCTAGATTGCTTACGTTAATATAGAAAAAGACAAGATGCATATTGCAATTGTTTTTCTCCTTGGTATTGTTGATGCAAATGTTTTCTTCGGAGGAGATCTTTCCTGTACAGCCGTGCTGGCTTGGTGATGTAGTTGTCGGGATTGACTTCCTTCAGAGATATGGTGCGTCCGGCATCAGTAGCACAGGTGAGATTACGCTAAATAGTATGCTTTTATTTATTTTTGCCGACCAATAGTTACGAGAAAAAACAATTTTGTTGTGTTGAACGATTACCTAACGCACTGTGATTGCTATCACGTGTTCCCAATAATAATCCTTCTGCCAACCTTTCATCGTTTGACGCGCAAGTTTTTTCGCTTGCGGAGTGTGGCTTGAAAAAAGACGTAATTTCCACTTTTTCTCGTGACAGCTGTGAATGGCGCCTGAGACTTGCCTGTCAATTATTCTTCAGTCCTTGCTACTCTCCCGGGTGACATAAAGTTTGTTGAGTTTGATTAAGTCACTGACGCTTCTATCACAATTTTTAGCGAGAAGAATCAATTTAAAACTACCGACCCCTGACAAAGGGCTTCCGGAGATCAGATTCTGGGGATCGTTAGCAAGTCGCAGCCCTCGTATGAGTGTCATGCCCTGGCTTGTGTACCTCTGAAACATCTATCTCTGTTCGATATCACACAAGGTGACAAGTAGGATTCACCACCGCGTTCTCATGCCTATCACCGAATTGAAGTGAGATCACCCAACCCTATTCCGCAAAAGCTTTGCTGCGTGTCGTCAGCAGAGAGTCTACTTATGGCTGAACAGATCACTGACATGTTACAGACAGGAGTTGTACAAGAATCCTCATTCCGTGGGTAGCGCCTGTGATCCTTATAAGGAAGATGACCGGATTATGGCAGTTCTGTGTCGAGAACAGGTTACAAGTTACAGGTTCAAGGTTAGCAAAAAATGATGTGTATTCGGTTCCAATAATCGATTATGTATTCGATTATAGCACTCCCTGTTTTTCGTCACTGAATTTGCCATCACGGTATTGGCAACCATCCGCGCACGCAAACGTTAGAAACAAAACGGCTATTCTGGCACCCGAAAGACTATGAATTCGATGTTATGTCGCACAGCCCGTGAATTGCGCTTTCCATATTCGAGTGAACTATGGACACTATACTTCATGTGCCTATACGGGAAATTCGTTTGTGTTACGTCAATGATGTCGGGAGTTTTGGCAGCACACTGATTAAGCAATACAGACATCCAAGTCTTGTTCTGGATTACGTAGACAAGGCTGGCTTGATCCACAACTCAAAAAATGTCACTTAAGTGAAACAGAGTATTGCTAGGGTTATATGGTTGCCAAAACATATCAGGCCATATCTACGAAAGATTGAGGCCGTCACTTCTTTCGAACAATCTAAGCCAGTGCGGAAACTGAGCTGCCTCTTGGGGTTAACACACGCATTTTCTTCACTTCGTTTCACAGTTCACCGACATGGAACATCCCCTAACACGCCTTCTCCAAAAAGACGTCCCTTTGAGTTGGACCTTGGCTCGTGGTGACACGTTCCGCCAGCTAAATTTCTTTCTAACGTCAAGGCCCATACTGCGCCATTTTGATGCCCCGTCGTAGACGGAAGAGAGTGGAGCGACATCGGTACCTCAAAATTGTAGCGTCGTAAAGGAGCTGAAAAAGCGGTGGCTTGCGCCATCACGCTTTGAAAAATGCTGAGTGCAACTGCATCGTGACGGAATAAGAATGCCTGAAAGCTGTTTTCACGGTACACAAATTTCGACTTTATACCCGTGGATGCCTGGTCAACATCTTTGCCGGCCAGCACGATCTATGCTGGCTAGGGAACTTCTGAGACCCAACTGGTAGAGTGGCACGTTTAGCTCTTCGACTTCAGGATCTCGTGCAAGCCTGGACGTTGCAACGCAAATGCAGACTGTCTCTTCCGCCTTCCTCTGTCAACGAAGGTGTGTGGCGAAAGTATTTTATTGTGATAGCAACTATATTGACACTTTCGGCTGCATTTTTTCACCGGCGTCGGCGTCGCCTAGCTTCATTCACTGTATATGTATACGTAACTATATATGTATGAAAGCGCAATAAAAATACTTCAAGAAGAAAGTCAGGCACCTGGAATCGAACGTCGGACATCTGAATTGTGAGTACTGCAAGCTAGGCGTCAGCCACTGGGTCACGAAAAGTCACCTCCGTCAACAATCAAACGAAAAGCTACTTATATCTACCACTTACCGCTGGGGATTGGCATCTTGGGGAGAACTATCGTGTTTTCAGCATTACCGGCGAGATGGCGCAATGAGCGCGCGTCGCCGACCTCCTCTAAAACTTCGCGAAGTAGTGACGTATGTAGTTATTCGCGTGCCTCCTCTCTTTTTCCCCCTCCTCCGACTTCGCCGAGGCCAGCGTCGCATCGGTGTTGGCCAGATAACGTCACGTGAAACCACTCGCGGTGTTTGTTTGTTTACAATTGCTCGCCACTGCCATCTTTGCTCTGGAGGCGTGGACTCCTTGGGGCACAGCGCATCTGTATTGAAGAATATGAAGTAGTCCTTCCGTGCGCACTGTGCTGTGAAATCACGTAGGAAGGAAAGGTAGGAGAGGCCCTGACACCACTCTTTGTGAAGCCGCAATTAAGCTGGAAGTCAGCCATATTGACTGGGCAAATTCTCCTCTCTTGTTTACATCCGAATGTAAAGCATAAGGCATGACTCTCGCTCTGGCCCGGAAAGCACGTGAGCTGCGCAGCGCGCGTGTGGCGACGATCAAAAACTAATGAAACGGGGCGCAACACTCTGGGTCAATGCGACACCTTCGGCGAATGCATTTCGTCCGAGTATTGAAGCGAGTAACAGCTCACCGACAACGAAGCAATTACAAGAAAACGCGTGCTAGATGCACTGACAACGGCTAGTGTTTTCACGTCATTAATTCTCCAACTGTACAGACAACACGACTGGTCGTGCGCCTTGTACGGTTGCATTGCGCCACGCGGCTGACGCAGCGTCCAGCCACTGTGTCCGTGTTCCGTGTGAAACTCACCGGCGTCAGCATTATGCAACCGTGGTGACTCTGAACACGGTGAAAGTGACACTTGAATGCGGTTGCTGTTACATTGCGATTGCATGCAATGCTGGGGGAGAGTATACGAAGCGGAACAGAAAAGGTGTTTTAATACGCACATGCAAGTTGTTACTGTACACACACAACACGAAACTGCGTATGTGAACATGGTCCTCATTACGTCTTGCTGGACTAAACAGCGTCATCTGTTGTCACAAGAAGGAGCACTGCCTAACCGTCACTGACCTACAAGGCGTTCGTTGTCGTTCCGCTTCCTCACGGTGCCCAACGCAGTTTTTCTGAACACTAATTGCTTCATCTGCGTCATCCGTCACGCGACACATGGAAGAACATATACGTGTCATTTTTGACACGTATATTTGCTATTTAAGGTGAAGCTTTATATCCGCGAGTGGAGCTCTTGAAAAACAATTTCGTATAATAGCACGCTAGCTCGTTGATATGGTAAGTCATTCTTTAGCCGATGCAATTTGTATATTTGAAGTGTGCCCACAACGCGCACTTCCAAAACATTATTGGTGCGTCTAACCACTTAACGAAACCTTTGGCTTTCACTGGAATCATTCTGTTGTAGTTACCTGGCGCACAAAGGTCGCTGCAATTATTTCGCAGCCTCCGTTTTTGAAAAAGGTGCGCGTTTCAGACACAGCGAAGTAACAACTGGGATGGTTATTCGCGTTCATCTGTAGCTTTAAATACGTTTCTTGCGTCATTTGTGCGTGAGAAACGTCGGACACGTTTTGATCTGCTTCCTATTCTGCACGTGACCTTCCAATTTGTTGCTATCGCATTCAATGCTTCATCTTTGCGGGAAAGCTGTGGCCTTTTTAGAGGCTAAGCTCCTCTTAGTCTAATCCCGCCACCCGTCACGCGTAACCAACCAGACGGACAAACATACAGACAGACAGACAGACAGGCATAGATAGATAGATAGATAGATAGATAGATAGATAGATAGATAGATAGATAGATAGATAGATAGATAGATAGATAGATAGATAGATAGATAGATAGATAGATAGATAGATAGATAGATAGATAGATAGATAGATAGATAGATAGATAGATAGATAGATAGATAGATAGATAGATAGATAGATAGATAGATAGACATGAACGGGCGCACGAACAGACAGACGGACGACCAGATGAACGGATGGACAGACCCCCAGACGTACCATGGGACGGACGGATGGAAAGAAAGCAATACAGAAAGACAGACAGAGAGACAGACAGACAGACAGACAGACAGACAGACAGACAGACAGACGGATGCTTCATCCCAGTCATCATTCCCTCCATGGATATGCTGTGATTTCTTATGACTACTTTATTCTCATGCCTTACACATTCTCACACTCGGTGTCTTTCAAGGAAGAACAAGGAACTGATATCACCTTAGAACTTTTATTTGTCACCGCATGGCGTCCCGAAGCCACCAGCTGCTGTCTTTGCCCATGACTGCCTGCTCTACGACACTAAATATTTGGCTAAAGGTGCACGGTGCGAGTCGTGCCACAGAGTGTGCGATCACACGTGCTTATAGAGCCGTACATGACGATGCGATCATTGGTTATCCGAGGTTCATCAGAGCTTTGAACAGGATACAGTGGCGCTTTTACTGCTCGAGAATGTAAGACACAGTCAAGCAATATGTTCTAAGTAGTGAACACTGCCGACGCTGCAAGCGCACTTCGACTACTCCAACGGGCCCTCGCCAACACCCCTTTTTCCATTTGAATATGTGGGTACCGATACTCTTCACCTATTGGCACGATCATCCAGCGACAATTGATGGGTGATAGCACACGTCGGCCTCCTGACGTGCCACGCAGAAACGGCGGCAATATTATCTTCGAGAGTGACATGCGTTGTAATGTTTTTGCATATAGTCATCATTCTTCGACACGGACCCCTCGCGTGATCATCAGTGAGTGTGGCAGTCTGGTCGTTGGGGATGGCGTTGAAGAAATGGCTCATCTGCGCAGTCCGCAGTTCCGCCATTCGCCGTCTTACTTATCTTAGACCAATGTGCTCGTAGAACGTACGAACTGTGCTAAAATCAACGTGTCAGCCATGTACGCATTTTCCGACCACAAAAACTAGGATGGAGTTTTCATCACATGTGCTTACAAACACTGCATAGCATGAGGGCACTAATAACTGCCATTGTTTTCCTACTTTACGCACGTCCACCGTTAAGCTGAATCAACACAATACTACCGTTCTTCTTCCGTAGTCCCTCTGTAAGACGCTGTGTGTTGTCACAGAAGGCCGGCGTATTGCTCGTCTTGCTCCTGTGGCATGGAAGCACTGATCGTAACAACTCTACGACAGTCTCCATCATTCCGTCACATACCGCAAAGGATACTGTGCGTAGTTTTGAGACCCCGCAACGTAAACGGCGTCCATGCGATAAGTTTTTATCGCAGTACGTGGGTCCATTGATGATTGTTCATCACTTGAGCGATTTTGTGTACGTGGTCGCACACTTGACATCAGCTGGCCGTCGGTAAAGCCTGACCCAAAATGTACGTATTTCTCGTATTGAGCAGTTTCACCCTAAACATTTTCCGTGATCCGGACTTGCCCTGTGAGTTTTGTCCTCGAACCAGGTAATGCGATAGGTGTGAGCCGAGGAAAGAGTAGGAGACGTGAGCTGGTACAGCCGAGCGATGCCATCACTACTTGACCTTGAATCTCAACGTGTGAATAAACATAGTTCCACCGTGCTCGTAACAATATACATTTGATGGCGCCTGCCGATGAAGATACTGTCATTTCACCGCTTACAATGCATTGAGCTGACAGATAGGACGAAGACTACTTCAATTGCTGGAGGGGCCAACGCTTTTAAACCAGTGTATGGTGCAATACATGCGATGTTATCGTAAAGAACTCAAGTTCTATTGTTACTGTTTAGAACATTCCAATATGTTTCTATCGAGTTTGTTGCGTCACCTTTACGGTGTAACTCTACTATTTTTTGCGCTTTAAGACCCTAACACTCTAAAAACAAAGATTGTGCTGGGCACTCTTTTTGGGAGAGTACTTTCTTGACCCATATTTCACTCTCTTTTCCAGAGTAAATCACCTCTTGTTGTGACAGAGTACAGTGATTCCTTCGAACGGGTCAAAGTGCCCCCCCTCGACCGAGTAACATAACGCTGCCCGAATCAGAATAGCATGACCCCAACAATGAGAGTAGCAGTACATCTCACGAAAAAAATAGCAGAACTTGGGCCGAAATTGAGCTTTTTAATTGTTTTTGACAGATCTCCGCGCGCGGGGATTGTAAGGAGAGCTAAATACGAGCACTACGACAAAAAATACATGAAAAAAACATGACTGAGTTGGACTCGAACCTTTCACCTCTAGGCGCACGGCGAATTGCGATCCTCACACGCTAACCACTGGACCAAACTGACAGGCCTCTTATGGTTTAATTCTTTTTGTTATAAGTAATGTTGATGACATGTCTACATTTTCTTGTTTAGGCGCATGAATTTGAGTGTCTCCGCGCTTCTCAATACCAGCCGCACTGTAGCTGATGTGTTTACTGCGTCTGTTTGGTGCTTCGTGAGATTAAAACGTGTGTCTGACATGTTTTTCAAGGAAAAAAGGAAATATTAGGGCAACCAAGTGTAGGAATGTCATTTTTACTGACTCGCTAAGTAGTCATTTCTTAGTACAAAACATTGCATTTGTGTACAGTAAACAACTTAGTTTTTGTTCAGCTCCTTGGACATATTTTCAGTCATTCTTGTATACCTTATACAACTAAAGCTGTAATGATTCATTAGCCGTACCGTAAGTTAGGCTTACGTACCGTAAGTTAGGCTTACGGCCCCATCGCCCGTGTGTGATGGCCGAAAACATGAATAATAATATAAAGAAAATGTCACAGCCGTTTGCGTTGACTTTCGATCGTGACCAATTGAATGAGATAGTATTCGCTTATTTCACTACACAGATTCAAAGCCAGAAACGCGTATATTAGGAGTTCCTAGTGCCTTTTATTGTGTGCGCTGAAAACACTGCTCTCTTGTTAATCCTCTCTAACGCCTGAACAAACAAATGCAGTACGTTTTACTGCATATACTATATGTGCGGTTATTAGCTAATGCTAATCACTCACAGTGTGCTAACGCATTTAAAAGTAATCAAGGGAAGGAGTATATGCGCGTTTTACTCTCTCATGCTGAAGAGTATATGAGCATTTCACTCTCTGAAAGAGCGGAAGAGTAGAAAACTGTTTTACTCTCTCGTTTTAGGTAGAGTGAAAATGAACTTCACTCTATTTGATGTTTTACGAGAGTAGGATACTTTGAAGAGTAACGTGGCCTTTTTACTCCTGCGATACCTTCCACAATTTGAGAGTGTAATATTGCTTATAGTTAGCAACTTGAAACAAGGACACGTTGTCTATATTTCTTTTTGCAAGTTTAGTTCTTTCTCACATGACCTCTAACCTTATGCAAACTGAATTGTCGCTTCAATGTTCCGCAAGTGTACACTTTGCTAATTTGAGTCTTTTATTCCCAGGAAGCCGTCAATTACATTCGTGTACCGATTGTCGGGAATAAGCCGCACATTCACCCACCTTTATTTCGATAACTTCTATTCTAGGAAGCTGAAAGAAGAAAACTTGGTGAGGCCCTAAAAATTTGTAGTGCAATTTTCTTTGTTCTGTATTTTGCTTTGCTACATTGCACAGATGGCTTGTGTTTGACTACAGATTTGTCATCGCCTTCATATATATTCGTGGAGAAAAAAATTCTTATGGTAAATAAACGCGCTTTATTTGATAGCTCACATATCTTTTAGCAACAGCCCACGGTGAAGCTATTTTGCATCGCCATGTATAGTGAAAGTTGTTTTCAGACGATTCAATGAGAATTGTTACCACGCTACGCTATCGAGAGAACAAGAAACAAGTGCTTCCTGGAGTAAACTTCTTCCCGATTGTGATAAGCTAACGTTCACTACGCTTTGATCAAATGCCAGTTCTCTAGCGCATTCAAAATTTTAAAGACATAATTTGTATGCCTCGTTAGCCTTATATTGCTATTTGCAGATCTTACAGCCTGCGTGGCCCCACAGGGCAGTATTACGGTGGCAGCGAGGGCTTATGCACTTACCATGAACTTTTGATTTAAATGCCAGTTTATGGGCTTGAATATTTAAAATTTATTTTGTTCTCTGTAAAAATAAAAGTACGAAATTGAAACCCTAAGTGCTGTATACGCCGTCCACAGCATTTTCTTGGTCGAGAAAACCATACCAGTTTTCTGTTGGAGCACCCACTGCTTTTACACCTTCCCACAGCTTCTTGCCCAATGCGCCAAACAAGAGAGCCTAGAGAGCATTATGAATGAGGTACCACTCTTTTTCTCGAATGCTTCAATTACTCAAGCAATGAAGAAAACAACCACGCGAGCTTTTGTCCTCAACGAGATGCGCTATTTCCGAACAGCAAAACGACACGCCTAAAACCACTGTTCAGCCACTCTCCCAGTTTACCAAGCATATTAGTTGTTTTCTATACTTATACCTTAGGTTTAGAGAACAACTTATGAAAAATTTCTGATGTGTCCATATTTCAACTGACGTAAGTATGATAACATGCGCACATAGCATGGATTATCAGTCACAAAAACAGTAAGCATGATCAGCCAGCTTTCCTTGTCGTGGTTGCCTTTTGATGCGAGTGGTGGTTTGCGTTTAAGCATTGGTTCATGACCAACAATAAACACAATGTAGAAAAATTCGTGCCACTGGTAACAGCGCCTGTGTCTGCAGAAAATATGCGGCACTGCCCCGTGACAGGATTGGTGTAAAAGCTCCCAACGGTCCAAGCAACTTTCATGGTGCCAAGTGTGCCGCCACTCGTCGTCGTTACACACCTATCACTCCACGTTGTGCTACCTTCTTTTTATGACAGCAGAAGTTTCCTATAGCAGCGCCGGGTGAAAAACGAGTATCCGTGTCGCATGACACGCTCACGTTTTCAGATACAACCATAGATGGTGTAACTGTCCCAGGACACGAACCAAGCGACATCCGCACGATGAAACAGAGAAGGGTGGCTAAAGATGAAATGAGTGAACAAGTCACGGCTTAAAGGGCTGCCAAACGTCCTTTACCGTTTATCCATACAAACAAGGTAGTCACACACACACACACACACACAGCCACATGAAATTCGAAAACATCGAAGAAAATCACGGGGTGGGGTTTCATTCATAATTCGTATATGCCATTGCTTGCAGTGTTACCTGGGCGCAAAGTTTTATATGTGTCTCATATTTACGATTTAGATGTATTCAGTTCAATGCGTAACAATTGCTTTCCCTTGCAGTACTCCATCGTGAACAGTGAATTGGCACGAAGCTCCACTGCACGAGTTGCCGGTTCTTTAGTGATATCTATGTCTCTGATGGCAAGAAAGTGCCCCAAAGATACTGTTGTAAGGTTTTTGAGTAAGAGCAACTGCACCGAAATACCTCTAAATATTACGCATGTGAGTCTGCTTTCCACTACTTTGTTATCTCGTTCCACAATAGCTTCACTGGGAGACCATGAATAGTCTTATGGCATAGAGATATAAGCGCACTCACCACGGGAGATTCTACACGACCAGAGACTGAAGGCACCGTCCAAAGTAATGGCAAATGACATGATAGGTGGCATCTCTCGCTTAGCACTAGCTCTGGGTATTTAGGAACGTACAAATTTCTTCTTTTTTTCAAGGTAATACTAAAAGGTGACGCCACTCCTGGTTACGAATATTTAGAAGTGATTACTTATTTGGATAATTGTTTGTGCTTTTTCCTGCCATGTGAAATAAGGGTTCATAAAGGGAAAATTCACACGACCAGTTCGTCGCACAAAAGGTAGAAGAGAACATATATGCAGATTTATGAAAGGTAAAGCGCTTTTCCCGTAAACAAATACTATCTGTAGTTGTGGTGGTGTTACTTAAGCTACCTAGGAGACTGGCAATTCGCAACAGGAGGGTTGAACTATCGATAAATAAATCACACAGCCACTTCATTACCAGCGTCATCATCCCGAGGAGAAAACTTGGCACTTATGAGGGCAGTGCCATCAGGTACACTTCCGGAGAATCGAAAAATCAACAACTAATTCCTGTTCAATGATTAGTCGTAATGTAATTGCATGAATGGAGGTCAGAGGATCCAACTTTCTGCAGCATTCAGCATAATAAATTATTTTGAGTGGGCTAACTACCTCAGACGCGTTTATTTTGAGCCATGCTTCTCTTCTTGTTTAGAGCTGTACTTGCCGACGTAAAGGTTGTTCTTTTTTTATTTTGATAGCAATTATATGAACACTCTCGGCTAGGTTTTGCCGTCAGCGTCGGCGTCACTCTCCGTATATGTATACGTAAATATATATATAAATATGTAGGAAAGAAAAAACACAGAAAAAGACTCCGGCACGCGGAATCGAACGTGGGACCGCTGCGTCTTGAGAGGGAGGTGTTAACCACTAAGCCACGGAGGCACACGCTCATCACTGCTTAAACGGCAAGCTACTTATATATACCACAAACCGCTTCTGGCGGGCATCTCGGGGGGGGGGGGGCAGGTGTTTTCAGCATTACCAGCAAGATGGCGCACTGAGCGACCGACGCCACATAGCATGGAGGCACGCGCTCTAATCACTCTAATCTCCAACGTGTACATTGAAATGCCTAAAGAAGGGGTGCGACGCTGCCTCGCTCACCCTTAACTCTATGCTCACGCGCCCTTATCTCGTGGTGGGGAGGAGGGGAGGATCGTACGCTTTGGCTGGCCTCGGGCTTTACCTGGAACGGTTCTGCTGTAGTTACCGGGCACAAAAAGGTCACTGCAATGATCGCAGTCTCCATTTGCGAAAAGCGCACGCTTTTCAGACACAGCGAATTAACATCTGACCCACTCATTCTGATGACGTTCAGAGTAAACGTGCATCCGTACCTGTGAGTGCGTTTCGTGCGTCATTTCTGCGTGAGAAACGCGAGGCACGTTTCAATCTGCTCTCCATTCTACGTGTGACGTTCCAATTTGTTGTAATCGCGTTTCTTGCTTCGCCTATGTGGCAAAGTTGTGATTTTTGTCATTCTGTCGGTGTGATACTCAGCGCAAAACAGTTAGACACTTCTAACATCTATGGGCACATTCACTGCTTGTCTCTCTCAATGCGCACAAAAAATTTGCTTTTAAGCCGATATTTATTAACTACCTAAACTTACAGACTCCGCAGTTAGACAGTGTCCCCTCTGTCATGTGCATGGCGCTCCCCAAAAACTACAAAGACACGCAACTGTGGTTGTTCGCTCTTCGCAGTGATGCTTTGCTGGGGCACCTATAGAGCGATTTGCAGTCATGCTTACGTATTATGGTATATCGCATGAGCTTACTCTCAGTATGTCTTTCTATAAAGCCACAACTTTCACTGGCTTAAGAGACACAGTGGCACAAAGACGGGAGATGCCGTGAAACGATTGTTCAGGGGTATACGGAAGCACAGAATTACAGTAAATGCAAGCTAAACCAGAGCAAGGTGACGAATTCGGGGCCAGAAATAATTCCTTAATGTGCTTCAAATAGGTGAGCGAATATAAAACGTTTTGGCCAACCTGTCAGAACATGTTCATTGATCAGGTGGTACCATTCTACTGTGAGAGACAAGCAAATGTCGTTCGCAAGAAATACGAATGCTTAAAGCTGCGTGACAGGTGATTGCTCATCTTGCCAGTAATGCTTGTCATGTGGGATTGCTCATAGAAAAGTAGTAGTTGAATTTGGACAGCTTTTCCAGCTAAAAGTTAACCTGTGAGATTTAAAAAGACACAACGTATAACACACAACTAGCAGTTAATAACACGTAATAACTTATGAACAGTTATAATCAGGGTTACGTTCTTTTGATACTGCAATTACTTGAATTCCCAAAACCATATTTTGTCCCTTCCAGTTACGTTAGTGGTGCCTTAATGCTAATTACATCGCATAAAGTCTCACTGGTTGTCCATAAAAGTGGTTTACCACTTTTATGGGCAGTTGAAGAACCAGAAGAGACATATTGAAGTAACTTTTAGGAAACCAAAAAAATGGGGAACTTCGAAGAACTGTTGCCGACATGTTTTCCGCAGATTTGCGCCATACATCCGGGCTATTTCCAAGGCGGGTACTGGTCGGTTATGACAAGACATTACCGGAGATATGACACTCTCTCGGAGGATGTGTTCTTTGAATTGGAGAACACCTTTCCCGACAAAGTAAGTCATAGCAAGAAAATATCATTCTAGCGTTGCATGCAACACGGCACCTTCAGTAAGATTCAAAGGGCTATAGATATAAAAAATTCAGATACAACTCGATGGATCAACTGTACAGGGGTGTCGATGTTGTGGGTGCGCCTTGAAGACGCAGACAGAGAGAGAGAGGACATGCAGAGCACGTGTCCCGTCTCTTCTCTGTTCGCGTCTTCAATGCACACCCACATCGTCATCATACAGAAGCTTGTAGCCCAACTAAGCGCGGGTATACGGGTCGTCATAAGTTCCAGGGTAATCTTACTTCAGCGCAGCCTGACAACTTCTTGACGGAATCTGTACACATCGTATTGTACAGAAATGGCAAAGGTGTGCAGGGGAACGCCATGACCATCTGTACACCACAAGACACGCCGTTTGTATTGTGCTATGTTCGTATCTATTGCAAATAAAGTAACATTGTAAACAACTTGACTGACCGGATTCATTCAATTCGCGCACCTCTGCAACGTCAGCATGGCTGATGTATACCTTGATGTTGTCTGCCCTTCCGAACGTTTCGAAATTTGTGACTTGATAATAAATGTTTGCGGTGTTAAGATCAAAATACGTCATGGCCAGTTTTTTAATTTTTTTTTGGGGGGGGAGCAATCTGGTGTAATCATCATTGCGTCAGAGGATTGTTGTAGGTGAGATAACCAAGCATCTGCCATGCTAAAGGTCACTCCAGCACTGCGAATGCTTAGGCATGTCACTTTTGTTTGTAACACTAATTTTGTTTATTTTTGCGTGTACATTTCACTGTTTAAACAGTGTTTTACTGCGTTAAACCCTTGCCCTGCCAGCGCAGGTTACGTGCTCATATACTGAGTTTTCGACAGCGATGTTGTTGCTCAATGCTGCCATAAAAATATGCTTTCAATCTTCTTTTAGGACTGCTGACGTATTTCTTAATCACCTATCTGTCCATTTGTGCGATTTCAAAAGCCCTCGAAATTGGCGTATGCTTGTGTACTCTTTATTTTCTGAGAAAGGCTATGCCACCTTTCAAAGGACAAGCATAAAGGTATCGCTCTCTCGGACGTGTACACGCTTGCTTTTTTTAACAGGAAAGTGTTCTATGCCGGGGTATACCACATTTTCAGAAACGCATTTTTGTTACCAAACTGACGTCGCAATAATATGCACGATCAGATGAAAAACAAAAAAATCCTTGAATGGGATTCGAACGCATGATATTTGAGTGCGCGATAATGTTTGCCGGGTACGCTATCCACTAGCCCACGAATACAATTTTTACTTCATTGCATTGTCATTACATTTTATACATATATACATTTGTCATAAATTACCCACCAGCATGTGTAGGCCTGACTGTATTTACTTATGCACCTTTAACTCTTCCAATATGTCCTATATACTTAGCATTTCATCGCAGGTCCTTCGGTGCTCCAGCACCTCTCTTAGCTTCGTCACCTGTGAAACAAAATGGGTATTAACCGATTGAACTCCGGCTCATTCATCCGAGACCTCCATAGACTATGAAGACCTGTCACATTTTCCTTGTTCAGGCAGAAAAGAAATACCGTAGACATCAACTGGTAGATCCTTCTTCGAAATTCTATGTAGGACATAGTCCACACTTTGCATACTTTAAAAAATACACCTTTTATACCTACCACTGTCTTCTGACAACGTTCTCGGTAAAGTGTATATGTAATGCATCATGACCGTGGTATCCGCCATTTGTTCCTGCAACGCGGTATTTCTAAGCGTCCGTCACAATGGGCGAGCTTTCAATAGGCGACGCGCAATTTCGTCAACTCCTTAACACACCCTCAGGTGGCGACCTTATCCCAGCCGTCGGCGTCGCTCATAGCGTCTATCAATACCCAACAGTTCGGTGAGCCCGCCGCCTTCATCTGGCTTCAACTCCGCGTTCCCCGCGTACGCTCGCACCGTGAACAATCGCGGTCGGCCAATGCGGAACACAACGCGCGTTGGTTTCCCTCTCGTCGGGCAGAGGTGGGACTATAACATGCAGTGAGTAGGTGACCTTAGCCCAAGTTTGTTGCAGCCCCACCGTTCTGGCTGTCACGGTGTTTTCTCCAGCTCCGCTGATACCACAAGCATCTATGACCAAAAGAGTTTGCTTCATCATTAATGTTGGACGTTAGTCGTCGGGGAGATGACGTATGGCTAATCGGCAACGGGGAAGCATCAAAGTTAGGCAGTGCTGTAGCTGTCAGAAATCGAATAACATTGCACAAGCTCTTCTGTGTGAATGTACAGTAAACACTAAACTACTTCTCTAGGGACACATTGCACTTTTCTGTTTTACCGATTCCTGTCACGGAGGGTTCAACCATGTGTTGCTTTTCTAGTGCGTACCGGACCCCGTGAACTTTCTTGCGATTCTCTCTCTCTCTCTTTCTGTCATATATATATATATATATATATATATATATATATATATATATATATATATCATGGTAAGCTTTCATAATATTTTTCTGTGCGAGGAGCTGTGATGTGGTTTCTTTCAGAAGTCATGTGCACTAAACAACGCATGAGCCATACTGATATTGTTGACGTTATATTTCTTTTTTTTACGCAGGTCTTTCTGATCATGAATCAGTTGAAACAAGCCGGGGTGTATCCGAAGGCGTTTATGATCGAACGCTACGATTTCGAGCCACAAAGCGAGATACACTACTACGAAGAGGCTTTAGGCGTCGACGTGAAGTGCGAGGCCTCGCCTTTCGCCTATACGGCGAAAACCAAGACTGTGCTGGCGAATTTTTAAGCAGGAAGGTGTCATTCACAGAAATGCGCCAGCATACAACTCTGCAGTTCTACTACTCGCTTCATAAGCGCTCCCACACCCATAAGAGATTGTTTTACGAATATAGCACTACATCATTCTAATATTAAAATCGCAACTCATATAATCGCTTTGTGAAAAATGTAATAATAAACCTTATTTGAAAATTGACAAACAAAAAAGTGCACAGCTTCGCCGCAAAGGCGGAAATCTTTGTCACACAAGTGCCAATAATGCATGACACGTGCTGTCCTTTTGAGACGCATGATTGCTGCATACAGGTGTGGCCACAATGCAGTTGAACGTTTTTTAGGGTTCCTGATTTGGTGAGTCAGATTACATGCCCGAGGCATCTCAAGGCGATCGATATCCAACGACAACTGTGAAATGTTTTTTCAAGGGTGCATAAAAGCGGACATGTTTCCCGACAATCATATTACCGAAGGACGAAAACCTTGTTCACCATTGTATTGCGACCCGCCGAGGTGTTCTAATGGCTTAAGAACTCAGCTGCTGACATGCAGGTAGAGGGATCAAATCGCGGCTGGGGCGGCTGCATTTTGAATGGAGGCGAAAACGCTGTAGTCCCATGTGCTTGTATTTCGGGGAACGGTAAAGAACCGCAGGCGGTCGAAATTTTTGGAGCCCTCCACTACGGCGTCTCTCGTAATCATATGGTGGTTTAGAAACGTTAAAACTCTCTTATCAATCAATTGCCCACAATTGTTGTTTTCTGAAAGAATCACACACCTCACCACGTCGGATCGGCCACGAAAAGTGCAGCGGCACCATTTGTGAAGGAATAATATTAGTTTTAATGTTCGGTTTTTCCTTTCACTGTAGGTGTTAGTTTGTTTTCGAGGCCCAAGTGCGTCCGCCATTATACCGACTTACGTTTTGTTTTACTCATCATAACAACTAAGAGGCAGGTAAATAACAAATGTACAGGAATCGTGCATACAAAAAATAGACGTAGCACCAATAAGGGGCAAACAAAATAAAACAATCTATTCACACTGATGCGAATTTTCCAATTTACACAACAAACGCGAAAACTATTGGAAGGATTCCCCTAGTAATTCGCCCATCCCATTCATAGGGCGTGTGCGATGTGCGGAAGTCAACAACCCCAACAACATCATCACCAACAACAACATCCCCATTTCCAATGTGCTGAAAAGAGGAGAATAGACAGGTATTTCTTCAGACGGTGATACACAAGAATACACATGATTACACATGAATATGAAAGAGTATAAAAAACTCAATTGGTAGCCAATTAACTTTGAAATTTTTTCAGTGTGCAGAAAACCATCCAAAACGGCAGGGATGAAGACCAACAAGCACTGACTCACAAGTTTCAATTCAGATTCAATGCAACATGCTATTTTTCCAGATGCTGCGTTGTCGTTGTCCGCGTCATGATTGGCCTCACTGGTTGAGAGCTAAATATGCCATTTTGTTTGTGATAAAAAAGGGGAAGAAAGGTGCAAAGAAATTGAAGTACGAAAAACTTCCATTTGTCTGAAAATCAAACGCAGACCACCAGTGTAAAAGCACACCTTCTGCCACTGAGCCATGACATTGCTTGAAACTGCTTCGAAAAAGAAGGGAAAACTATATTAATAAAATGCAGTTGAAGCAGTCTCCTGAGTGCATGTAATTTTGCTCACTTCTTCTTCGTTACCTGTGCTCTGATAAACCTTTCACAAATGGCGACAATATATTATAATATAAATGCAAAGTAAAATAACAACAATGGGTGACCCTAAAAACAAAGCAAACGAGAAAAAAATTACAGCCTTTACCGTGAGCAGCTTTTTAGCAACAGTAATATCATGAGTCAATTACAAATTACGCGCTAACTTTCAGTCAAAGAATAATATGTATTTACCCATGTCGATTAAGTAGTACTGATTGATAACTTGGGGTAGACAAGAATCACCTAATGAGATGTATGAAAAAGCTTGGAACTTAGATTTTACGGGGTTGGTTTTGGGGACACTAAAGAGAAACAACTACTTGGGTAAGATAACTAAACTGCACTATGAGCATTGTAATGTCATATGTTTCAATATATAAAATTCATTATTCGCTGAAAAAATCAAGGTGGAAGGTTCATTCGTAAATTTCTTGCCGAAATTTCAGTGCGTGGTGTCGAAATCTTCAAAACAAATTTTTTTGTATTTACGCTAGGTTGATTCGATGAAGTTTTGTGAAAATGTGTACCTATGCAAAGTCTATGGCACCCACAGACCAGAATGTAGCACGTTTCTGTCGATTATAAGCTACGTAGAACCGACCGCAGTGCAGGAACTGGTAGACGCCTTGAAAATTTATGACGTCACGTTGTGTCGTGCGGCAATCTCGAAGTGGCTTGACTACTCACATTTTATTTTCACGCGTTTTCTCTCTTACGAAGAGAGAGAGAGAGATAAATAGAGAGGAAAGGCAGGGAGGTTAACCAAGCTTGGTTCGGTTGGCTACCCTACACTTGGGGTGGGGGAAAAGGGGAATAATAGAACGAAAGGAGACAGAAAAGAAGAGGAGTAAGAAAGAGAAGCATAAATAGTCAGCTCGAAACTACACAGCACGGCCTCGCACAGTTCTTTCACAAGCGGTCGTGAAGTTTGGTGTTCCTTAAAAAGCACAAGAGAGCTTTCGTGGCTTTGCGCGTATGGGAAGCCGTCGGCCAAGGTCCCAGGATCTTCTCTTCTGTAAGCGGCCGTGAATCCAGCTGACAGAGCTTGGCTTCCATAATACGTCGTTCGGTCTGGTATGCTGGGCAATGACATAGAATGTGCTCAAGCGTTTCCTCGCAGGCGCAGATGTTGCATGCCGAAGTGCTCGCCATTCCAAGGAGACGAGAGTACGAATTCGTAAATGCCACGCCCAACCTCATGCGACACAGTAAAGTTTCGGCGCATCGTGGGAACCCGGATGGCAAACGAAGTTGCAAGTTTGGGTCGATCGAATACAGGTGCGTGTTGGAGAAACCCTGTGTATTCCGTTGTAGGAGAGATATACGGCGAGCAAGTGATTGTAGTAGCCTTGCAGCGTCCGTTCTCAAGAGTGGTATGGGCGTGCGCTGGTCTTGGTCATGAGCCGATCGAGCAGCTTCATCTGCGCGGTCATTGCCAACGATTCCGCAATGACTTGGCAACCACTGAAATACAATATCGTGACCTTCCGCGAGCGCTTCGTGGTAGTCGTGCCTTATCTGATATACTGATTGTTCATGTAGCCCGTGCTGCAGAACAAACCATAGTGACTGTAAGGCTGACCTGGAGTCGCAAAAGATGGCCCATTGGTTAGGTTCCTGGTGAAGAATGTACTTTACTGCACCTTGAAGTGCTGCGAGCTCTGCTGCTGTCGACGTCGTGGTGTGAGAAAACTTGTACTGAAGCAACACATTTTCAGATGGAACAACCATTGCTCCTGTGGAGCTGTTGGAATTAGTGGAGCCATCGGTGTAAACATGTATGCGGTCGAAGTACCTTTCGTCCAAAAGACGCAAAGTCAGTTGCTTCAGGGCTAGCGTTGACATGCGTGCCTTCTTAAAGATTCCAGGAACTGATAAGCGCACGTCAGGTTGACGAAGACTCCATGGCGCAGTTGCTGGATGCATGGCAAGTTTGAAGCCAGGCGGTAGTATGTCCTGATGTTTTGTCACGATACCGCAGTACGAAGAATGGGGCCTCCGAGCTGTCAAACACGTTAAATGATGTGACGGTAGCCGTGATAAATGCAGAATGTGCGCTCTCAGCGTCTCGACAATGATGTGCGTTGTGACCGGTTGTTCTTGTGCAATAACAATAGTTGACACTGTCGATGAGCATCTTGGAAGGCCAAGGCATGTCCGAAGTGCTTAGGCTTGTACGCTTTGCAGTGCACGGATGTTAGTCTTGCACGTGTTGGACAGGACCGGAAGGCTGTACCGGAGAGTTCCGAGAAATAGGGCTGTATAAAGCTGCAACATGGAGTGCACGGATGGGCCCCATGATTTTCCAGCGACGAATTTGAATACATTCTCAATGCCAACGAGCTTTTTCTTCAGGTATGTGACATGCGGGCTCCAGGTTAGGTCACGATCTACGATGACACCTAAGAATCTATGGGTGCTCTTATATGGGATTGATCTGCCATCGATGCACAATGAGTAGAAAGACATCGGTTTGCGTGTAAACGCCACCGCTGCGCATTTTTCTGTGGCGATAGTCAAACCTTGTTGGCGAAGGTATGTCGATGTTATTGTTGCCGCTTTCTGTATTCTTGCGCGCACTTGAGGTCGTGTCACGCCGGACGCCCAAATGCAGATATCGTCAGCGTAGAGAGATACATAAGCCGTCTGTGGCAGCACTTCAGTGAGCCCCACGAGAACCAGGTTGAAAAGTGTAGGACTCAAAACACCGCTTTGTGGCACCCCACGACTTGTGAAATACTTGTTCGTACACCCATCTTCAGTTAAAACGAACATAGATCTCTTTGTGAGGTAGCTTCTTACCCATCGAAAGACACGACCTCCAAGTTCAGCTGCTTCAAGAGCATTGAGAACAGCCTCGTGGGTCACGTTGTCATAGGCACCCTTCACGTCTAAGAACAGAGCTACCGACAGCCGCTTCTGAGCTTTCTGATGCTGAACAGAGGTCACTAAGTCAATAACGCTATCAACTGAGGACCAACCTCGTCGAAAACCAGCCATAGCATCAGGATAGATGTTATAATTTTCCAGGTACCATTCCATGCGTGTAAGCAACATCCTCTCCATGGCCTTGCCAACGCAGCTTGCTAGTGCTATAGGCCGGTATGATGCCAAATCGAAGGGAGACTTTCCGGGCTTCAGCAAAGGCACCAGGCGACTACACTTCCACTCATCAGGCACCATTCCATCATGCCAAGACTTATTGAAAATGTCCAGGAGACAGCGCTGTGCCTTCGGGCCTAGGTGACGTAGGGCAGTATAGGTCACTCCATCCGGACCTGGGGACGATGAGCGTCTGCATGTGTTCAATGCCGCATGAAGTTCTTCCATGGTGAACGCAACCTCCATTTGCTGATCTCGTGCGACTGGAACATCCTGTGGCATTAGATCGATCGGTATAGAGATGTCGCCGGCGATCTTTGCACAAAATTCCCCAGAAACATCAAGCTGTGAGCGACGTTGATGTAGCGCCAGAGCGGCGAAGGGGTGACGTTGCTGCGGATGCGAGTGAATACCTCGAAGAGTCCTCCATACGGGAGACAAGGGCTTTCGAGGGTCTAGCGAGTCACAAAAATTCTTCCACCGTTGTTCATGAAGTTTGTGCCTTCGACGCTGGATTTTTTTCTGAATGCGTCTGGATTCTCTGAGGTCAGAGATAGATTTCGTGCGTCTGTATCGTCTTTCGGCACGTCGGCGGACCGCTCTAAGTTGTTCCAACTCTTGGTCGAGTGCCGTGCGTCTCGATTCTTTCGAACATAACTTCGTGGAAGTCTTCATTGCACAACTAATCACTTCTTCAATGGATTCCGGTGGTCCGTGCATGCACTTGCTCTCCACTGATATCTGAAACTCTTCCCAGTCAATAAGTCTTGAATGTCCAGGGGAAGGAGAATCGTCCAAACCTCTGACTGTCACGTACGTGGGGATATGGTCGCTGCCACGTGTTTCAATATCTGTGAACCATTGGACTTTCGTGACAATGCTATGCGACACTAATGTCAAGTCCAGGCAACTGCTGTAAGTTACGCCTCGGAGATAAGTAGGGCTGCCGTCGTTTAGCACCTGAAGCCCGTGCTCTGATGCGAGAATAACTAGGTCCGTGCCTTTTTGATTTGTCCTGATGCTTCCCCACAATGGATGATGGGCGTTGAAGTCACCCATCAATATCCAAGGCGCTGGAGTCGTTGCAAATACACCATTCAAGATTTGTTGATCTAGTCGACCTGACGGCGCTATATAAGCGCCTATCAGTGTAAACGACAACTTCTTCTTTTTAACATATAGACACACGTAGTGATTTCCATCGTGAGAATCTACTCTTTGGAGAACGTAAGTGAGTTCTTTACGGATGTACACAGCAACTTGACTTCGCTCAATGCACGTTGAAGAAATGAACGATTCATAGCCCGACAGACGAGGTATTTTTGAAAAATGCGGTTCACAAATGATGATGATGGGAAACTTATTTTAGAAAATGAATTGTCGGAACTCAGGCATTCTTGACTGTAGACCTCTTGCGTTCCACTGAATTACGGAAGCACGCTTGACTTTTTCTCGGAAAGGCTGATGTGGTCTATGGTGCGCCATCTTGTTACTGAAGTCCGGCAAGAACTGGTTCTAGTGTGTCCAAGATTTGCAGCGCGCATTTAGCGGCAGGGATCTGTAGACTATCCAATAGAGTGCGAATAACACTCATGAACGACCTCAGTACAGAAAAGACTTGTACCTCTTGGGCAGACAGACTGCCTGCTGGGGGCATATTCGTTGTTGACTGTCGATATTGCGGTTCCGTAGACACGTGTACCCGCGGTAAAGTGGGCCAGTCAGAGCCAGATGTTCTCTGTAGCGCCAAAGTGTCTTCCGGTACCTCTGGACGTACCCCACCTGGTGGCGGGGGCGGGGAAGGTCTCTGTGGTCGTGGTGGCGGTGGCGGTGGCGGCGTTAGTGAAGGCACCTTCGGCACAGGACTGCTTTTTCTTTTCTTCGAGCACTGCCGTCGACGGGAACGGCGTCGTTGAACAACCGTTACCGCTTCCTTTCGTGAGGATCCGTCTTTAACCATTTGTCTCAGAATGCTCCTCTCTTTCTTCAGTACTGGGCAGTCTTTGGACGAGGTCTCATGGTTGCCGTTGCAGTTGCTGCATTTTAGGAGAGTTGCTTGGCAAGCCTCTGCTTTGTGGGGTCCGGCACAACGTGGGCATGCTTGCTTGTTGTTGCACACAGCACTAACATGACCCAGTTTTAGACAGTTGTGGCACTGTAGTGGTCTTGGGATGTATGGTCGGACAACGTGACGAAAATGACCAACCTTTACATGTGATGGGATGCAATCACCTTTGAAGGTCACCTTGATGCAACGGGATTTGCCAAGCCGGCATACTTGCAGTATGTCCGTTGCCCCAGTAGCTGGCTTTATCAGAACAGGAAGGTCTGCGTTCGGTATGGAAACATCAACGTCATAAATGACGCCTGTCGTCGTGTCACTATCCTGCGGGATGTAAGTTCTGAGATAGATGCCTCCAAGCTCAGTGACATTTTGCAGGGTATGTAGCGCAGCCGGGTGCTCAACGTCTATGGCCAGGATATTCTTCCGTGGGTTGAGTCTAATATCCTTTATCTCCTTAGGCACAATAGCTTCGAGACGCGCTGATATCACTTGCCTGTTCATGTTCTTAGGTTGATCGAAGAGTCGACAGGAACAAAAAGTATGGTATGGCGTTCAGAACTGCACGCCGCCTTCACGGTAGAGACGCTAGCTGGCGAAGACGCGCCGACCATTCTTCTTTTAGCTTTACGCTTCACTGCAGGGATGAAATCTTCGTCGCTGTCTTCACTACTCGCCGTGTACAGTTCAGTGCTGTCACTGGTGCTGTCATCCTCCCGGCTGTTGCGCTTCCTTGAGGTTGGCGTCGAAGGTGACGCCAAGTCCGGATTGCGTACGGTGGGGCCTGGATCCATCGCTGCCCGCAGGAGAGCGATGATCCTCAGATAAAACGTAAATTCACACAAAAACACCAAACGAAATAGGCAACGTTCGGTAGAAATACACTTCGTCGTCGTCTATCCTCTCTTACGAAGCGTCGTATTGTGGTAATAGTGGTGTTTTCGGATTGTGAAGTTGTGCTTGCCAATACGTCATATATTGTTTTGCTCTCTTGTGCCCTTTCAACATTGCATCGTTCTAATGGAACTATTCGACACTCTTTTTCGCTGGTTTTCTAATATAACGGATGAACTCGATAATACCGCCCGTCTCGTGTCTTCACAGGCATGCTGGGATCCCGTATAAAAAAGAAAAATGAAACCAAGAATGAATTGTCATTAATATGTGAAGCATGACGCATTTTCCCCACATACCTCATATTTGTCTTTATGAAACGAAAGTTTATAACTTATTGTTGCGCGAATATTATTGCTCTCATTACATTACCCCTCCGAGTCTTGGCCAAAATATCCTGTTTGGGTGTGAGTGGTTTGCGGAGGCATTTGTTGTTTGATTTGGGGTGTTTTTTTTAATCAATACGGATTTTAAACGCAAGGCATTTCTTTGGTACTGCAAGAACTCTTGGTATCTATCTATCTATCTATCTATCTATCTATCTATCTATCTATCTATCTATCTATCTATCTAGTCGCCTATGTGTGGGTGCTCTCGTGATCACCCCTTTTGCATGGTGTAAACCAGAGTTTGTGAAGGCCGGTAACACGACTTGGCGAATACTAAGAAAGTGCTTAACAGCGCAAACGACAGAAGGGGATAGAAGAGACGAGAACAGAGCGCTAACTTCACTGGTCATGATGTCAACAACGTCAAAATGCTGTCGCGTACGTCGTCAAACACTTTCTGTGAGACAGAGGCACGTACCCATGGGTGGGTGTGTCCTACAGGTGATGGACACTTCATTATTTACCCTGGAAGGGCGAAAGCATACTTGAGTAGTTTTAACATGTGATCGTCAAGAAAAAGAAATGTCAGGTTGCAAGCAGAAATCAAACTGCAGCTTTCTGCGTGGCAACCAAGTATTCTACCACGAAGACACGCCTGTTCCCGCAATTGCTTTTCAAATAGACTGCAATGCTAGTGAAGAATCGATTGGGGATGCAGTTGACTGATATGTGGGGTTTCACGCCCCAAAACCACCCTGTGATTTCGACAATTGGTCATGCAGTGATGGAAATCCAATTTTAAGAACATTGCATATGTACTCCATCGGTTCAGTCCTCACGTCAGGTTAAAATCAACAGTATTTAGCGTAGCACCCTAAAGGTGACTGGCTGTTTATATCAAACAATGAACGGCGAGAACAGACATTGGTAATTATAAATCGAGAGCGTTAAGAAAGATCAGTCTATGGCCACGAAGTGAATGAGGACGAGTGAGTGAAGCTATAGCTCATAAGGTACACAACGTCTAATTTGAAGTTGCCGGCTAGTATAAAGAACGGACGCATGGACTGGCTTACAGCTGGACGTATGCACGGAAAAATATACTGCAGGACTCGCGTATAGATGGGCAAACGGTTTAGACGCATTTGGACGGACCGACTGCTAGACGGACGGTGCGAGTGATCATGTAATCTGCTGTAGTATAGTTTATTTTGCATAAGACGGTTGTCTACTCTTATTATTTATTTTTTTGTTGTGTAGGTGTTCAGTTTCTGTTTGGGTTTTTGTGGGGCGTAAGTGCCGCCAGCTAGGTAGGTCTTACGGAGCTTCGAACCTCAATATTGCTTTGGACGCATGGAATAAATATTATGGTCGCACTCGTCAATTGTTGCAGTGCTGGTTATCCAATCTTATAACAGTACGTACGTACTCCTATCATTCAGCCTTCACATCGGGTTAACTACAATTGTAGTGAAGTGTCATCCACAGAAGCTCATTTAAGTAGCCGTGACCACCGTCTTTGCTGGCACAGGCGCTACATATCAGCTTACCGCTTCTGGCACCTCATACACATGTTGCTGTTCGCATTGTTACGCTGCAGTAGACATGTGATTGTATCATATCTCTGTGCGTACAACATACGTACGTATGTTTAGCGTCAATAGGTGACTTATAGCTTAATGAAAAAAATGACGGCATATTCAGGGGGTGAATGATAGATAGTGGGGCGACGCATCCGTCTGTTCATTCGTTCTTGCTTCCGCCCGTCCATGCATCCGTCTGTGTGACCATCCGTGCGTCCATCCGCCCGCCCGTGCGTGCGTCTGTTCGTGCATTCGTCTCTGCGTTCGTCCATGCACCCGCCCCTGCGACCATTCATGCGTCCATCCGTCCGTGCAGCCATCCATGCGTCCGTCCATGCATCTGTCTATGTGCCCGTTAGTCCATCTAGTCAACATTCCAAGGGCCACCATCTCGCAACTTTTCATCATATATTCTGCGTATAGAAGCACCACCATCCAGCGGACATTCCAAGGACTAAACGAGAGGTGGCACATGCACACTTTCTTACGGCTTGCGCTTCGTGTCTACTTACTACCTTTTACCACCTCGAGTTCATGATATATGCTAGTTCACTGTATTCATGGCACTGCGGCGCAACGCTTGCTAAACATTTTTAAAACCAAGGAGGTTACGCCCAGCAAGTATAACGTAGCAACCCTTTCTTGTCAGGTAGTGCTCAATGTACATGTGAATGGCTGCTAAGGGTGAATGAGAGACAGGAGAATTTGGCTTTTAGTTAACGCGCACGCTCCGAATTTCTATTCAACAAAAGCGCAGGAGAATTATCCCACCGGCTCCACCTTGCAAGTCAAAACGTAAGACTGGTTACGCACTACGACTTTGATGACGGACGAACGGGTGCCGCTTTAAGGAGCTTTGCCCCTAAAATAACAACACAGTCACCTGCTTCGCACAACATTGATTCCCTACGTACGTGGGATCTGCCGAATTTTTCTTTTGCGAATCCGTGAAGGGGCCACTAAGAGACAACACTTGCACCAATGTTTCTGCTTACATTTTTATGGTTTTGCTGTTCGTAATAAATAAACACGTTTTTTAGCAGTCTGATGAGTGGGCCTTTCATTCCCGACTTGAACTGAGTGCTCGCCACATATTAGGCCGCGCCTGGAATCGATGCTAACCGGGTTAACCACAAAACATACATGTTACCACGTAGCGCACATTAAGAAGCGGCCACATACTTCATTTCTTTCCACCATTCTGCAAGCGCGAGCTCAAGGAAAGAAGAGAGCGATCACCAAAGGCTACTGTAATGTGCTGCAATGCGTGCCACCACGGTGGAAAGATCGTATTGTTCTATCACATCCCGAAGGATACAAACGACGCACGACGGAGAACGGAGCAAATCAGAAACTTACGCATTAGAAACGTTATGAAGAGTACGGTAGTTTGTGCCAATCGATTCACTCGCGACGACTTAATTTTCCTGGGCGAATACACCATTACTTATCATGTGTGCATTCTTAAAATATTAGGGCATCTCTAAGCGCGGAGATTAGTTTTTTTAATAAGATAAGCAGGCGCTTTAGGAAATCTGTTGCGTTATGTGTGCGACTTTATTTTTTCGCATATACTTGTTTTCCGGTCAACTCGTAAATTACTCATTCTCAAATGAGGCTCCTGTTATTCTTCCCCACGAACACTTATGACTTTGCATTTGTGTTTAATGTTACGGGGTCGGTGACTTCTGCACAAAATGCATTTACAGATGAAAAACCACACGCAAGAGTCACAATGGCTGATTGGTTCACTCGTGCGCCTGTCAGCTGATTGTCTCCTTCCTCTTCTTTTACTTCATCTCCGTAACAGGACCCCAAGGTGTTGGGGCGCCGTCTCGGCGCGAGTCTGAAGAAGTGCGGCAGAAGTAGGGTTTCTTGCGTGAAACATGGACAATGTCAGCAAGTGGCGAACTTGGTGACCTATTGGAGTGCAATGGCCCTATCTAGTAGTTGACATTGCTAGCTTGACGTAGGACTAGGTAGGGTCCCGCGTATCGGGACAAAAGTTTTTCGGAGAGACCTACATGGCGACACGGTGACCAGAAGTGTACGCGGTCACCTGGGGCAAACGTTATATTACGATGCCGGTGGTCATAGGGAACTTTTTGCATATCCTGTGACCTGGTGAGACGAGACTGGGCAACTTAACGAGCCCTGTGAGCCCGATCAATGTCTCCGCGAGCGCACTCGAAAGCAGATGGCTTGAGAAGTAAGGCGGTTCTAAATGGCATTATAGGGTCGCGACCATGCAAAAGATAAAAAAGTGAAAATCCCGTGGTGTCATGTCGGGAGGAATTATAGGCAAAAGTCACATAGGCCAACGTGGTGTCTCAGTCACGATCTTCTGAGACATACATCGAAAGCATCTCCGTGAGCGTGCGGTTGAGACGTTCAGCTAGGCCTTTAGTTTGTGGGTGGTAGGCGGAAGATAGCTTATGCGCTGTAGCACACGATCGAAGGAGGTCGTCAACAAGTTTGGACATGAAAGAGCGGCCGCGGTCCGTAAGCAGCTGTCGGGGTGCACCGTGGTGTAAGACGACGTCATAAAGAAGAAAATTTACGACGTCAGTGGCGCAACTGGTTGGCATTGTCTTTGTTATCGCGTAATGGGTCGCATAATCAGTGGCGACGGTGATTCATTTATTTACGGGTGTCGTCGTCAGAAAAGAAACAAGAAGGTCGAGTCCCACGCGATGAAATCGTTCAGAGGAGACTTAGATTGGGTGAAGATATCGAGCTTGCAGCAAAGAAGGTCTGTTCCGGCTCTGGCAGAGGTTGCAAGTGGCGACATATCGACGCACACTTCGGTACAGTCCTGGCCAGAAGAACTGACGTCGCAAGCGGTCGCATGTGCGGGAAACACTGAGGCGTCACGCTGTTGGTGCTTCGGGAAGTAGTTCAAGTATGGCCGGCCATAGACGACGAGAAATGACAAGCAGAAGCTCAGGGCCTTCAGTGCTGACGTTGCGGCGGTAGAGGATGCCGTTATGCAGCACGAACATATGGGAATCAGCATCATGTCTGCCAGACTGAACGGCGTAGATGATAGTGTGCACTGACTCATCCCGTCGTTGTTCAATGCGCATATCGCTGATAACAGTAAACACCATTACGCTGGTTTCCTGGTCAGTGGCAACGGGATCAGGAGGATCCATCGGATGACGAGAAAGATAGTCTGCGTCCTTGTGCAAACAACCAGACTTGTAGCTGACAATAAACGAAAATTCCTGAAGCCTCAAAGCCCAGCGACCGAGACGTCCAGTCGGGTCATTGAGAGGTCAGCCAACAGAGGGCGTGGTGGTCCTTAACGACGGAAAATATGTGACCATATGAATATGGCCGGAACTTGGCGATAAACCAAACTAAAGCTAGACAATCTTGTCGGTGATGGATTAATTCCTCTCAGGGGAAGAAAGCAAGCGACTGACATAAGCTATTACGCACTGTCTGCCGTAGTGCCACTGAGTGAGAACTGCGCCAGTACCATGGTCACTTGTGTTGGTGCGAACTTCTGTGGCAGCCGAAGGATTAAAGTGAGCAAGTATAGGGGGCGTCGTTAAGTCGCCGATGAAAGCCATGAACGCTTGAGCCTGCTGAGGGCTCCAGGAGAATGTGGTATCCTTCTTCAGCAAATCTGTGAGTGGCTTGGAAACGTCGGTGAAGTTTTTCACAAAATGACGAAAGTAGTAGTAGTAGTAGTAGTATTTTTATTTACAGTAAGCCGGATACAGAGCTCACTGCAGGGGCAAAGGGCTAAAGGCGAACAGCCTGACAAAGGCCCTTGTCCCTCCGCAGTCCGTGACAGTGCAAAGCTTAGACATCAGCACTGACAAACGAACGTAAGCACAGTACGAACGTAAGGTGATGGACCTCCGGACGTCGGATGTAGAACGGGGCACTGGAAAGCTACGGACAGCGAGGATCTTTTCGGGATCTGGTTGGACACCATCGGCATTTACTAAGATGACCCAGAACAGTAATCTGACGGCGGCCAAATTCGCAATTCTTGTTGTTGAGTTGTAGCCCAGCTATTCTGAAGACTGCGAGAATTGCAGCGAGATGGGTCAGGTGGCTATCGAAAGTGGATGAAAAGACTAATACATCGTCTAGGCCACACACAAGTACACAACTTATAACCACGCAGGATAGAGTCCATCATTCGTTCGAATGGGGCAGGGGCGTTGCATAGTTCAAAAGGCATGACCCTAAACTGTATAACCATCCAGTGTGATGAAGGCCGTCTTCTCGTGGTCCAGCTCATCGACAGAAATGTGCCAGCAGCCGGACCGAAGATCAATAGACGAGAAGTATGTAGCGCCGTGCCGGCAGTCCAACGCGTCATTGAAGCGTGGTAGCGGATATACGTCTTTTCGCGTGACCTTGTTGAGGTGGCCATAGTCAATGCAGAAGTGCATCGTACCATCCTTTTTCTTCACAAGGACGGGAGGGGAGGCCCAAGGACTGCTTGAAGGTTCTATAACACCTTTGTTGAGCATTTTGTCAACTTCCGCTTGGATAACATTTTCATACTCGATACTCAAGTATTATAAACAGGTCTACAAACGCACGTGTATACGCTGTTTAGTAAAGTGTTCAACGCAATTTCAACGCGAGGAGAAGAAAAGAAAAAATAAAGATAGATATCATGCGCAACGCTAGTAATCTCTGTGGCACGACTGACAAAATAGTCTTACTCCTTGAATAGAGTTGCACAGAGTTGCACAGAGTGTTTAAGGCTCTAAGGTATATTAGGCAGAGTGAAATTCCCGAAAAACTTTTTTTCATCAACACAACGTTCATAACGCATATATTGATGGTATGTGGGGTTTAACGTCCCAAACGTATCACGCATTGATTGCAGAAGTCTCAAATATCCTCTCTACAGCTGAAACACCCTTCTTTATAGGATCCACTAGCGCAAAACCCACTGAACATGCCGTTCCCCGTGTCGGAGAGTCGAGGCAGGCAATGCTTTCAAATTAAAAAAAAAAGTCAACATCTGAAAACCCGTGCTGCCAACGAAATAATTTTGAAACAAAAAACACAAAAAGAAAGTGCTTCCACGTAAATTCACCAATTACGTTGCAGGCCATGTAGATTGATATTGCGCTGAACGGTACCGATCGTTCCATTTAGAGGGCTCGTACGCCATATCCATGACGTTGCAATTGAGTCGCAAACCACCATTTGAGTGTTACAAGTGCCACCCAAGCCCCCTTTGCCTTAGGTAGAGCCACAGAAAAAAGTTACGTCGATTCCGTACAGAACCGCATTATGGGTGCCTGCGAACGCCTACGAAAAGCACGAACAGTGATTGGGCCTAGCCTACCGTTCGGCATGTTGTAGTTAGAAGTTTGTACAAGACAAGCTGAAGATTTATTATTGAAAAGATTGAACTCAAGCACGGATCCAAAACCAGCGTACGTGGTACAATCAGGGGTGGAAGTGCGGCGCCAATAGCGCCTTGTTGCGCCAATGTGACCAACAGCGGGAAGCCGCGTGTGAACGGAAATTTGCACGTGCAACGCCAAAAGAAGTCGAGCTTGTGCAAGTCCGCTTAGTGGGAGCAAAGCCGAAAGCTGAGGTCAGAAAGTTGAAAAGCTTTTACATTTGTGAACGAGATAGCAAGCGGGGTAGTGACGATGTTTTCCTGACAGTAAACTCAAGTCAAACTTGACGAGGACGCCTGTTCCATACGGAGCGCACGCGGCTGGCTAGAGGTTGGAACTACGCCTGCGCGTCGTTGCAATTACTCTGACGCCCAAGCAACCGTCCTTCTTTTTCACTGGGCGAGCCTGCGAAAATGGGTGCAATCACGCCGTTCGCATCTTTTCGTGGCTATGTGCCGTGGCCATCTGCCGTGCTCATCTTTCCCAACTGAACTTCAGATCTAACTTTTCTCCATTATTACCACTGATGTCTATCAATCCCTGCATACCTTTTTGTCAGTCATTATTACTATATATCTACATACATCAATGCTGGCAACGACTGTTCAACATGTTTTCCTTGCTTGGCAAATCGAGAGGCTGAAGCCGAGACCACTGCTGTCTAACTTGGTTTCTAATACTTGTAGATACAGTGGAACCGGGATCATACGACTTTCAGGGGATCACGCAATACGGTTGTGTATGATTCAGGCGGCACAACGTAATCAAAAAAATTAAGATGATATACAGCGACATTAATCCTTGCGCAAAAAACTGGTACCGACTACCTGAGTTAGCTCACAGCAGGAACTTGTGCCTCAGTACGGAAGTGCAATAAATTATTGTTGCCAGTGGCAGCTAATGGCAGCATTACATACTAGTTTGAAGAGGTGCGTGCGAATCTTTATTCTCAACTTAGTAAAAATTGAATACAGCCCGCATGATTTTGCCAATAAACAAGGTCTGAAAATTGCCTGCGTGTGCAACCAAAACCACATTACAGCAGCCTCCCGTCGGACTAGTTGGGCACGGCGTCATTGCTATCAACATAATGGCGACGGACCACGAGTTTGCATACAGTGCCTTCGCTTGTGGCTTAGCTGGGCGCGTTGCGATTTGTTGGCTTGCGAACTGCAACTGGTAATGTCGCGCTGTTAGTATGAACGTCAAGTGGAAGTAATCATACAGGGTGTAAGCAGCTGCGTCGTGCCCTTGTGCGCGTGCAAGCCTATGACTGCAAATGCGACAAAGGCCGGAGATCAGCTGTATTCGACCAGGGAACGTTTATACACACCAAAAGTAAGAAATATCAGCTTTTCAGACCGCTGATATACTCTGTGCGGATAGAGCTTGACTAGGTAACGTACCCGGATACGTATGTGGATGGTTGAAGCGTATGTAAAAGCGCATGAATTTCTAAAATAATTCTCAATTCGTAGATGATATCATGACTCACTTTCAACTTTTCCAATCGTCAACCTAGGGGAACGCAAGTTAATATTTCGTACTCGCGAACATTTGGTTGACGTCTGATTTTAGTTAATGTGCTTTTTTTTTCTTAGATGGAATCTGAAACTCTTCGTAAGGTGCAAGGTCGGCGTAGAACTGCTTCGTAAAACAAGGTTCCTGATACATTATCTTTGTAGAAACTTTCTCGGGAAGAAACCGATTCGTCATAAAATGTGGGCCATTGCGAAACCAAGGGACGTAAAATCGGCGTTCTGCTGTAACGCATTTAAATAACAAAAGTGACAAGGGGCACCCATGTTAGAAAAGGTGCGTCCCCACGACAGTTTTTCCAGACAAGAATATACACGGCCTCCAATATTTGAAGCTTGTGTGTCTTCCGATCGTGGAAGCCACACAGCTATGGTAGCCACTAAATACCAAACAAACGCAAACTTCAACATGGCAGCTTCCAAAATTGAGGGATTTAGTACAAAATGAGAGATTTCGTACAAAAATCATACTTTCGGGCATACGTTTGTCCAAAAAATGTTTGATAAAATTGCATTAGTGCTTCTAGAACCTTGACAGCGCATTTATGAAGTCTAAAATGTCCAAAAACTCTAAGTTTTTGGAGTCTAAAGAAAATTTCGGGTATCGTACATTAACGAGCTATAGTTGCAGCGTTCGTCTAGCTGTGATATGATGCAGAAAATTTTTGTTTAGAACCCGCAACGACCGAGTGTAGACAACGTACAAGGGGGAGCAAGAATGCGCAAGCATTGAACCTAAAAGAGATGCTTGCATTTGCACAAGTAGTGGATGTGTACGTTAGACCTTGGCACTTACATTGCGCCCACTAGGGTCTCTGTGCGCCTTACCGGCAGCTCCCTCACGAGATTTGGTTTTGCCGGGGCCGAAACAGACAAGATGACTGCGACACACGATGGTACAATGGTCATGGCAGCAAACAAAGTTCATGATATCGCCCTTGATTTAGAGCATAACTATGATGTAAACTGGTAGATTGTGATCGCTGCTAAGCTGTAGCTCAACTTACCACGACAGTATGTCTGTCACAAACTAAGAACCAAATGTGGACACAATGTTCCACGGCGAATTTGGGGATGATATGGGGTCTAGAAGGGGACAGCGCCCCGCTCTCGCAGTGAAGAGACATGGCAGACACAGTTGAACCGAATCGAAACAACACTTGTATTTGACGGCTGTTATATAAACAATATTTTTAGCTTAATTAGTATACCTCAATTGTGATGAAAACGCTACAGCAGCCTTACGCAGTATTACCATATAATCAATAACATAACGAACACAAAGTAGTGTGAAGGTGGTGCCGCCAACACTAGACTCGCCACTAGGGCCCACGGAAGACAACCCACAGTGCCGTCTACCGCAGACCTTCCGCAAGAGGCAGCCGTTCGCGCCAATCCCACGCACCAGAAAGGAGCGGTCACCTCTCATTGCCCGCACCCATGCCTTCCGCTAGGCATCACTTTCGGCACAACTGCACTAACCATGATGATGATGCTGGTGGTAATAAATGCTCATTAGCACAACGCCACCTACCCTTCGATTGTTGTGAACACTAAATGTGGCCTATGCGCGAAACACGTGCGCCCCGAAGCGCAAACTACTTTACAAGGGCTGTTAGCCAACACCTCCTTCCACTGCAATGTTTACAAGGCATTGTATCTGCGATTCCACGTGATTAAGCGTACAAGTACAGTTCTATTGATGTAATTTTAGAGTTTGTGGATCCACGTGTATGTTCTACAAAGCTCGGCTTGGCTTTTCTCACACACTGATGAGGGATAACCTACAGGGCACCCTCAATATATGTAAAGCAGTTTTGATGACATTCATCTCTGTGTCGCTCATGCTGCTTGTTCGTCTAACCCCAACACCCACAACCACTTCTTGTCATAAGAAATGATGGGCTTGCGTCATGCCTTGACTAAAGAGGCATGCATCACTCTGTCAGTGACTGCCTTTTTGCTAGAAAAAAATGTGGTGGACTTTCGCAAGTTTGTAATAGGCCTGAAATGGTTCCTGCAAAATCTTCACTTGAAAGTTCGGAACTTGGACCAGACAGCAATCAATATCAACATGCTGACGAGTAGGATGGACAATGAAAGGGGAGGACACATCGTGCTTGGTAAAACTGCAAACACAAAAAATGCAGTCACATGGCATGGTATTCTAGTTGCTTTTAGTGCTACTAAATGGCCCTCCCCTCTATGGTGCTTCATTTAGGTCTTTGAACAAAGAGACAAGCTACTTGCGCTAACCTTCGGCTTCTTACTATAACTAAGCTGGGGTTCCTTATTTTCGAAAACGAAACAAATGTATTCCTCACCATGGGTAATATATGGCTGCAGAAGGTATGGAAGCCACAGACAACACGATTTCTGCATTGAAACGCGGAGTGAACAAGCTCCTGTTTAAAATTTTGCAATAGAGGTCACGGCCTTAGAAGATAATATGATGACTGCACTCTTGTGGGATGTGGACATGCTGCGTAGAGAATTTCGTGTATTATGGTGTAATAATGAAAATTACAAGAGATTAAACATCTATTACAGCAGGATTTCGTTTCTTGCTCATCGTATAAACCTTTATTGGTGGTGTGATGGGTAGGAGTAGCTTGTTGTCGTGACTATGCCCACGTTGGCAACGTAACGTGAAATCACTTATTTCGTCATAGGCGCATAGCCATAGACTAAGCGAGGCTTTCCGGATGTGTCGCTAGTTTCAGCTTCTTGCAGGTAGTGCAGTGAGAAGTGCAGTATTAGGGACTGATGAGGTTAATGTGGTAAACAATTACGTGACATTGGTCACACAAAAGTGCCCTTACACAATATAACCATACAATAAATAACTTAACAAACACAAAGTAGTGCGAAGGTGGCGCCGCTAACGCTCGACTCACCACGAGGGCCCACGGCAGACGACCCGCGGTGCCGTCCACCACGGACACGCCGCAAGAAACGACCGTTCGCGCCAACTGCTACGCAACCGCAAGGACCGCTCACCTCTAATACGCCACCACCCAGGCTTGCCGACTGGCATAACTGCCGACACTATTACGCTAACCTTAATGATGATCGTGGTAATAAATGCTCGCGAGCACAACGCAAGCTCCCGCTCGATAGTTGTGAACCCTAAATGTGGCCTATTCGCGAAACACGTGCGCCACGAGGCGCAAACGACTTTACAGGGGGTGTTAAAGTGGCTAAGTGCTATCAATGATGTAATGGTGATAACCCTGTGTCCGAACCCATTGAGTTCAGCTGCGCTCTAAATTTACGTTATTGCATATTGTAATCATGGTTTTTTTTTCTTTGTGATCTTTGGACCTTTTTCAGCAAGACATTGAAGGAGAGTCTATACTTGCACCCACGATACATCGTTTCACACTAGGTATGTTCTGATCACATTGCTGTTTGGCATTTCCTAGCATCACTTGTAAGGAAACCTGCTGCTTGTTTCTGCACTAGTTTAGCCTGGTGTCGGCATGCAGCATTGATCATTTGCAGGCGGGATGGTGAAGGTCACTGATGTCAGTATTCACCAGTGCGTAGCCATGCTACTTTTGCAAGCATAAATCAATTCCTTTGGAGCCTTGACAAACCTTAACATAGCAGCGGCTTTTGTGCTAACAAGATGTTGAATGTTTAACTTCTTGCATATTTTCTGCAATGCAATGCATTAAATGTTTGTTCTGCGTAGCTAATTGTGATCATTCATAATGAAAGATTTCCGGAATTACTTCAGAGGATAATGAAAAATTCTTAGTGATATTCAGATAGTGCACTGGTGGAGCTCATCACCTTGGCACCAGTTATGTGAAAAATCTGACAATGGACTCTTTCTGCTGAAAAAGAAGTGGGTTTTGACTTGCCTCCTCTACTAACTTCATTGCGAACCCTCAATGAAACTGGTCGGATCCATTAAAAGGCTTCTGATTGCAGAATTTTATACGAGGTCTGTTAGAAAACTATCCAACCCTATTATTTCTTGGTGAGCACCTGATCGATTCGAAGCAAGCACACATGCATCATCTGAACTTTGTTTGTATACGTGCATTTTTTCTTGCCTGCCAAAAGCGTCAATAGCTAGGACGCATCATTTAAAACAGGTAGTGTGCAATGCTCTCATTGGTTTTTCATTGCACGGAAAATGATGGAGCGTCTAGAGCAGCATTACTGCATCAAATTTTGCCAGAAACTGGGTGACAGCCAATTGGAAACCACTGGAATGATCAAGACTGCTTTCGGTGACGACGTTTTAGCCGCGCACAGATTTAAGAGTGTTGCAACCAGTTTGAAGACTGCCACACATCGGTGGAGAGTGAGTCACGCTCCGGTCGGCCGTCAACACGCTGAAATGACCAGGTCCCTGCCGAAGTGAATGCTGTGGTGATGCAGGACTGTCGTGTGACTATCCAGAAAATAGCAGATGGGCATCAGCATTTTCTCTGCACATTTCATTAGGACCGAAGATTTGGGCATGAAGTGTGTTGCTTCGAAATTTGTGCCGAAACTGCATATATTGGAGCAATAGCAATATCGTGTTGAAGGCTCACATGACATGCTAGATTTCAAAAACTGTGACCCTATCTTCATGAACACCAGTGTCAATAATCAATAGGCTTGAGTGTATGCGTACGACCCAGAAACCAAATCCTAGTCATCACAATGAAAGCATTTCTCATCACCAAGACCATATAAAGCCCGCCAAGTGCGCAGTAACGTCAAAATGACGCTGAGTGCTTTCTTTGACTCCCACGGTGTGATACACCACGAGTACGCACCACAGGGTCAATCCCAATAAGTACTGCAGGGAGGTCCTTCATCTTCTACGTTATGCTGTGTAGCCCAAGAGACCAGAGTTGTGGTCCACACGAAGTTGGCCCATCCATCACGACAATGCTCCAGCACAATACTCACGCTTGGTACAGTTTTTTGGCGAAAAGACGAACTCCTTAAGTTCAACGGGCTGCTCATTCTCCTTTTATCGCCCGCTGCGACATGGCCCTTGCACAAACTGAAGAGGACATTGAAAGGGGGGCGATTTCAGAGAAGGAAGGACATTACGGCTGCCATCACAGCTAAGCTAAACTCTATTCCGAAAGAGGCCTTCCAAGAATGCTCCCAACAATGGCAGCACTGCTGGGATAAGTGTAGGGATTCCCAAAAGGAGTACTTCGAGGGGTATTGGATTCCCAACACTCCAATTATGACAGTTTTTTTCTTCCACAGAAGGTCAGATACTTTTATAACAAACCTCGTACATGGTCACTCATATCGTGACATTAAAATTTGATTTATGTTAATCGATATGCCCTAGTCCTAAAGGGTGTTCTTCTATTAGAGAATGCAAATTTAAAAAATTGAACAGTAATGCACCACTCATTTTTGCGCACATACTCTGTCGAGGTAAAAATACTTTGTTGCACATAAAATGACATTTACAAAACAAATTAACAAACTTGTTGAATAACTTTTTTATTTATTGACTTTACGACTTTTCTTTCTTGAAATAAAGCTGTTGTGTGTGCCAATTCTTATAACCCATCGTTACGGCATTCATGGCATACCCAGTAAAGACGCGAAAATAGTGCATGCTTTGGAATATGCGTAATTAAAGGTTGAAGATGAAATTGTAACCAATTGTGCTTAGCGAGATGAGAACTACACAAGTCCAGGATGCGATGAATTTTGAATCAAGGCACGCAAAAAAGGATATAGTCAGGAAAGTCTGCAAGCATTCTGAAATACATAGGTAGACAGCTTATTTTTCGGGTGCGATGTGGTGCATGTTTCAATTTATAAACAAACGCAAAATATTATTTCACCTGTCAGCAAAAAGCGACACAGTGTCTGCCCCTCAGTTTTACGCTTCAGAGAGAAGAAAAAGGACGCCGTGGCTACTTCCCACCCTCTACTCATTTCAAATATGCCTAAAAAATTCCAACTTGCCCAAGTGTCAATTATTCTGCAATTCTTCTACTTCCCAGTTGTACGACAATTCGCAGGGAAAGAAAACGTGGAGATTGCGTTTTTTCGCTTACAGTTTGCATTTGCATAGGCCAAGGTGGAACAGCTGCGCCATTTGCAACTTTGTCTGCCGAACTTCTGCCTTTTCCATCCTGTGCCCAACCACCTCTGTTGCGCCAACCTCTCACATCAACGCCGTACTGGATTGGAGCAGCCGAATTTATTCCGTAGGTGCCCCGTGCCTGAAATTATGGCTGAAACATTGCATCTTAAGTTTCATTGTAACATTTAAAGTTGCGGTTATATTTAAGTTATATTCTAGGCTGTGATCAATAGAGCAAATGCTACGATCTTTGATTGTAAGGTCCGATAAGTATATTGTGTGCTTTCACTGTAAACAAGAGGATAATTAGGTCATAAACCCCTTTACGTGCAGCGCTCTCAATGCCACGAAACTGTGCTATAAGAGCATATCTTCAGCAATTTGTAGAATTACGACATATGCAATTCAAAAGAGTTATCTCAAAGCCATGTAACATACAAATCTGTTGATAGCACATTAATTGTATTGTTCTTGCGCTGAAACTGTTTTATATACAGTCAAACACATTTATATCGAAGTGGAAGGAGATCGCAAAATAATTTGATACACAAAAAATTCGATACAAAAATCCAGTCCTTGAGAGCTTACCAGTAAAAGATCATCATCTACAATAGGTACCTTCAAGAATGTCAACGAACTCCACACACGCCCCGCAATAGAATGATTTATTTGCGTTAAAGAAATGGCTTATCCTAGCCTGCTTCCTTGTTTTTGAAATGTTCAAGACACTAGTCTCAATCATATTAAAGATGTCCAGGTGCAACAGCTCGGTTCCCTTCACGTGGCCGAAAGAACGGTGAATGACGCCGAATTCTGCCGCCAGTTCAGTGCCGGAGTACACGCGTGCAACCAGAACCTCATCCGGACGATCCTCCTCGTCATATGAGCTGACGGCCTGCCCATCCTAGGTCTCTGCGACCACAGCTACCATGTAATCGTCAGCGAGGCAAGCATCGACCTGGACAATGCAGTCCGCTTCCACGAAATCGTCCGCAGACACTTCGTGTGGAACTGCTGCCTAGAGGCGGGACAACCCGCGAATCGCGTCCTTTATGCACTCGACGTCATCGTCTTCATTAGTTTCTGCAAGTTCCACCATCTCCAAGCCTGCCTTGTGGAAGCAGTTGACCACTCTGTCCGTCTTCACGTCTCGCCAGGCGTTGAAAGTCTCCGCTGGAGAAATTTCACGGAGATTTTCGGCCACTCCTTCGTCGTCCACTACTGGATGTCCTTGCTGCCGACAGCGTCACTTTCGCAAGAAATGGTTTTGCCCATTGGCTTACCAGCCGAGGGTAGGGCAAAAAGAGTGCGAGCCCCCCAAGAGAAATGTTGAGAAGGCTCAGCCCCCCCCCTCTCACTTTTTACAGTAGTCACTCTAGGCTGCAGGCTTGGGAACCAACAAGTAAGACGAAGTTTTTCGTCACAAGAGTAATAACTCAATTATGTTCTAACGGGAGAAGAAAAATGTTACGAGGCAATGTTACAACATAGTGAAATATCGCCAACATTTCCGCTATGATGATTTTTCTTGTAGGTTCTTTGCGGTGCGGGTCGCGTATGTGACGTTTTCGCGTCTTGCTTTGTAGTATTGCAGAGCAAGCAAGCGCTGCACAGGTGCCCTATATTATTACGTCACTTGTTCACGCTTTTATTCTGCTTTGACTTGTTTATGCAGATACGGATAAAAACAAGCAAAATTTTCATCGACTGTGAAAAAATTATTGAAATAAGGTATATTATCACCGCTGCTCTCTCGAAGCTGTTACGAGCCCATGAGTGTGGCGAATCATTTTTGATGCCTAAGTTATTCCACTCTGAAACGCCAAAAATTGTTTCCGCTTTAGTCTCTGAGAAACCTGATCAGCCGTGCTTATCGTAACTTGGAAGTTGGAGCTAGAACTGCATTAAAACGTGAAGGTAAAACGCACCATTTATTTACTGTACATTGATAACTGAGGGTATGTCGATTGTATGTTTTGGTGTTTTGCAGCTATAGCCCCGTTTAATGTTTATATATGTGTCCTTGTTGACGCTAGGTGCACCTCTTCACCGACGACTAACATCCCTGATAAATTTATTATAAAAAAAGCCTGCTGTAGTATCTGTACATGTTAACCCCCAAAGCATAATCAGAGAAAGAGAGGCGTGGTAACAAGAAGAGCGTCGCATATTGGACGCGCAAATCGGGCTAAGGGCTCCATTCCTCAGACTCGGCCTTTTAAAGTGAGATCGAACTTCGTGGTACTTAATAAAGCGCATCCTGTCACCTCTGTGTATGCAAATTCATATTAAAGCGTTAGCGCGTGAATAAAGAATAAAGTCTTCAATGTATACATTTATATGCCCCCGCCACTCGCGAAAAAAGGCTAAAAAGAAAGCATAAAATATTACAGGGCTTTTTAAACACAGTGGCATTATACCATATAAGCTTCGAGGCTGCAAAGGAGCAGTGTTGAATGAAGGCTTATGATGTGTTGCTTATATTCACCTAATAAACAAAATGTAGGCGTGCAAACATAGACACAAAACAACGGGTGCTGAAGAGTGTCTGTGTTGAACATGCCTACAACCTTTAAATGGAATCTTCGCGAACTAGCTCAAGCTTCTTTTTATGCCACTGATATTTGCACTGTGGTCAAAGTAAGCATTATGACGTTTAAATCTAATTTCATTGAGCACTGTGCAAACATGCAAAGTCTCCTCAGCATACTTGCGCTAGTTTTAGTGCACCTCCTTTAAGCGGACTACCCACTTCACCCAGTTGGAGTGGGCATTCTGATAAAAGTATTGCTTATGGGGGTCTTGTAGACAACCTCATAACCATTCGTTTTCAAATTGAGGAAAGGGCTTTTGAGGTAAGCACTTGAGATTATTTACATCAGTGCCGTATATTTTCGATGTGCTGCAAGGTGTCACTTGGGAGGACATAGCGATTAGCTGTGCAGTCAATATTGCAGATTAGGCTAACGATAAAGGTCTCAGTCTAGTATTGTTCTAAATGTTTCGTGCAGCACTGTGGAAGCTACAGGCCTTCTCAACAAATCAACCGGGAGAGCACATCCAAGTGTAACCTTCCGTGCCCTGTCGTCTGCTAGCGACGTGCGCTGCAGCGAAAGCGGCAAGAGCTTCTCGGGACACTGTGCAACTGTGCAGTGAGATTAGCTCTAATTTTGAAAGCGGTTAATTATTATCATCGGCACCGTAAAAACGGGCGCCTTCGAGATACTTGCACGTAGAAAATTTGAGGGATAGGTTTTAGTGCCTCATGCTGCGCTGGAAAGCGCCGCAATAGCCGAATTGAATATGAAAGCACCACACTTCATCAGATTTCATATACGCAAGTCTATGCGCACGTGCAGTGCCGCTCGCGTTCGATCCGAAATGATGGCTCTATTGCTGGTGCCTTGCCATTCCTATTGTGCCTCGCCATGCTTATCGTGCTCCGCTACCCTTTTGTATGGCGCACGCTTGCTGACGTTTGTGAACGCAGCCGTTCTCTTAATGGGAGAGCTCATGGTTGCATTTCTGCCGCCCTCCTTACGCAGTGTCCCGAACAAATTTAGAGCCAACTGCTTCGCTCCCTTGTCGTAAAATCTGATCCGGCAACGATATCGCACTAAATATACCACCGCGGACTGTTCACAACCCAAAAGTGGGTCCTCCGCGGTGCTGTGGACGCTCATGCTGTGCGGACTACGCATAAAATCTTAGGCAGTGTCGCACCGTTCCTTCGTACTTTATAAGTAAAAACATACCACACATGAGGCACAACAGCGCTATTTCTTTCTTCATTTGCATGTTATAACACGTACAAGCAAGAACTATTTCTTCAGATTCTTGGAGCCACAAAAATTGTTTTCTACAAAAATTGCGACAAAATCGTCCTACAAATCACAGCTAGAACACGCAGAGAAGCCTTCAAGTAAGAATCCTCCGACGAGACCACTTGCAAAACTCACGAGGACGAACAACGGGCTACGTATATGCGGCACTACATCTCGCTTCGCAACAACCTGCGTTCGAAGGTCGTGTAGCCTTGGCTCGGCTGCACGGAACTTCTGGAACAGAGCATAAAACGGTGTAGAGGTTATGGTGCTTGGCTGCCGACCCGAGGATCGCTGGTTCAATCCTGACCACTGTGGTCGTATTTCGCTGAAGGTGAAGTCCTAGAAGCTTTTGAGCACTGCTATGTCAGTGTACATAAAAGAATCAGACGCTGCTAATTTCGGAAGCCCTCAACTTTTGCATGCCTTATAGTCAGATTGTCAGATTGGTAGATAAAAACGTACTAAAACTCTTGGAAAGTGTTGCGCCGTATGTGGTGTGTTGATTGTTTTACTTTCCCTTGTTGCAGGTTCTTTCTGACACGCAGTCAAAGCAGGGTTCTATGCCAAAAACTAGATACCATGGTTAAAAGAAAAAAAAACAGGGAAATAAGGTGAGGATTGAGATGTTTCCCAGGAAACCAGCGTATGTGCCGGGCTAAAACAACAACATGAAGCCAAATTTGCGAGGGAGGAAGAGAAGAAGCCGAAGTGTGCGAACGCTTCCACTACGGCTCCTGCTTTTTTCAACGTTTTTGCGACGCCACTTTGTGATTTCAGCGTCATATTAGTGCAACGACTTCCAGAAGACACAGGGACTCTGCCGACACAATTTGCGCGCAGTGAGTGCTTGTTTCTTGCATTTTATTTCGCCTCCGCCATCGTCGCTCGCCCGCCGCCAGCTAGCCCTGACGAGTATCTTCTTTGCTCTAACGTGGCGCGTGCTTGCTCGCGCGCCCCGTAGCCGCACTGTTTCGCTGAGCGATGGAGTACCAAGTGACAGGGGAAGACATTGACCCTGAAGAAATCACGCCAGACCAAGGCTGGCAGACCGCCTCGTGTCGCCGAGCAAAAAATGAAGGCTCCAAACGTGTGCCGTCATATAGCGCTCTGAAACGCAACGAGCACAAGCCCCGCAACAGAGAACATGTGAAGAACAAGATTATTCGAGAAAGCCGAATGCCTCACCTACCAAAGAATGACATCCGCATTATCATTAGACCCAGAGGGGGTCTTAACATCGCTAGGGTTGGCCCAACGACAATCGCTGAAGCCATTTCGACTTCGGCAGGTATCAGCCCATCGGAGCAGCAAGCAGACACGCTCTGCCCCAATATTAAACAGAATATCTTAGTAGCAAGCACGCCGAAGAGAGAAAATGCTAATCGCTACGTGCGCGTTAAAGAAATTCGCATCGCTGACAAGACCTATGAAGTTAGTGCCTACGAAGCGGCACCACATTCAACATGCAAAGGTGTCATTCGAGGGATTCCCGTGCAAGACGGTTCGGCGGACATTGATGCGAAGATTGTCAACGACCGCAATCCACTAGCTTTGGCTGCCAAGCGCATCGGAAGTACCACTGCAGTGATCGTGGCCTTCGATGGACATCGTGTGCCCAATTTTGTGCGATACGGATCGGTGCTACTTCAATGTACACTATACCGTAGACAGATAGATATTTGCTACACCTGTGGTCGGCTCGGCCATCGAGCGGACGTGTGCCCGAACCCTGGAGACGTTATCTGCAGAGGCTGCAGCGTGCCGAACCCCGAAAAGGAACACCGCTGCACACCAACATGCAAGCTTTGCGGAGGAACCCACCTCACTGCCGACAGGGAATGTAAAGAACGCTACCACATTCCATACGTGGTGCGCCGACGACGATGGGAGCGAGCACACTCGATGCGACACAACAGTTACGATGCAATGAACGAGTTCAATGCAACCACTGACGACGACCAGGCCTCGAAGCTTTTTACAGATGGTCGACCCAATGGCAGCCGATCCCGGTCCCGATCCCGGAGTCGTCCCAGGAACCGCACAATGCGTGTATCGAGGTCCCGGAGCCGCCCTCGGACCCACTCCCGCAGCGCGCGAAGTGGGACCCCAACCAGATCTATATCGCGAGGCTACTCCAGGTCTCGTTCTGGTTCACGTCACGGTTCCCGTTCAGGTTCCCGACACGGATCACGCTCCGGCTCCAACTCAGGTTCCGGGCCTCATGCCAGTTCCAGGCCTCACCCCAGTCTCACCGGGGTCTCGCGTCAACGATCGCCTAGCCCATCAGCACCACCATCGCCAGGCAACGTCAGCAAGAATAAGCGGGGACCTCTCACTTGGGCGGACGCCGTCCGGAGAAAAGGAAACACTACATCACAGGTAGGGTCGGGATCACTCCCAGACCATGATACACACAACACCTCTGAGATAGCGATCTTAAAGCAGGAAAATGCGATGATGAAAGAAACAATACGCAAACTCACAGTCGCAAATGCCGAACTAAAAACTGACAGAAACGCACGCGCTGCTATGCCCCCAACCGACAACGACGACAATGCAGTCACTCCGTTGCAGCCGCAACCCGTAGGCGTTGGTAACGACGACGGCGAGAGCGCACCCAAGAAACGCGCGGTCGCCCACGACCAGCCAGCTTTAAAGGAAGAGTTAGACGACATTAAGAGCACGCTATCGGCGATTAAGGAAAGCCTTCGCTTTCTTGGCGAAAGCATGGCTCTCGTGCAGTCTACTCTCGCGGTACACGGTAATCGTTTGGGCCAAGTGGAGCAATATCTTGATCACGTCGTCGCCCCTGCCGTTGCCGCGGATAAGCCGTTGTCGCAACGTACAGCCGTGCCCAGTCCACCGCATCACGCGGCCCTTATGCACCCGCCGGGTGCTCAGGCCAACTCTTAATGCTTCAAGATGGCCAGGCCAATTGACGAGTTGCGAATCTGGCAATGGAACTGCAGGAGCTTCACCCACAAGAAAGCTTTCCTGCAGCAATACCTCCGTAGCCACGAAGCCAAACCTCACATCATGCTATTACAAGAGACTGTAGTACCAACCGCCACGTTTTCCGGATACCAGTGGTTGCCCGGCCCCTCGGGAGGACGCGGTATCGCCACCTTGGTCGCTAACAAGATTACCTGCACAGCGCACAGTCTCAATGTGCCCGAAATTGAGCACGTTATGGTCGAAATCCTCCCTGGAAACATATCACAACAAAGCGTATACATGCTCAATGTATACAGTAGTCCCAGCCACCATAGACAAAGATTCACACGCTTGTTCCAGAAAGCTGTCCGCCTCGCGGGGCCTAACCCGCTAGTGATTGCAGGCGATTTTAACGCTGCGCATAGCGCCTGGGGCTACACGTACGACACACCCAAAGGTAACGAGCTTTGGAAAAGTGCGAATGACATGGGCCTTATTCTCATTACGGACAAGGCCTTCCCCACTCGCACTGGTACGTCCACGCAAAGAGATACTACGCCGGATCTATGCTTCGTCAAGAATATCTCCGACGCCCACTGGTCCAACCTCGCGGTAGATCTCGGTAGTGACCACTTCATATTGGCTGCACACCTCCCCACAGTAAGCAGGAAGACCAAGTCGTACACGTGGGTCGACTGGGACCTCCTTCGTAAGACCCGCGCAGAACGACCTCCTCCCGATACCCCACCGAGCCTCGAGACGTGGACGGCCCAGCTCAAAGCTGATGTAAACAAGGCAACGAAAACTATCACCACAGACCTTCCAACCGAAAGGATGGACAGTCGTCTCGCCCACCTACTAGAGGCCAAACAGTCTCTATTGGCCCGGTGGAAGGGCCAGCGCCTTAATCGGAGGTTACGCAAACGCATATCTCAGCTGAACAAGACCATGATGGATCACTGCCGCATCCTTTCAAAACAGCAGTGGGACGAAATTTGTAATTCGATTGATGGTCAGGTTCGAAATGGCAAAACGTGGAACTTACTCAAACACCTCCTCAATGAAACCAACACCCGCACAAATCAGCGTCATTCGATCGTGAAGATACTTCATCAGGCTAAACAAACAGTGTCACCGGAAGATGTTGTCAAGAACCTCGTGGAAAAATATCTCCCGCTCCCCACGGGCCCTGCGACCCCTCACCCTGATTACTCTGGCAGCAACAACACTAACTTAGACGCCGAGTTTTCTATTGAAGATGTACGCCGAGCTCTCCATGAGCTCAATGGCCGCTCAGCCCCTGGCCCCGATGGCATCACCAACAAGCTCCTACGCAACCTGGACGATTCTTCCGTCACTTACCTCACTGACACTATCAACGAGATATGGAAAAAGGGTGAGATACCCGATGCTTGGAAACTAGCTCACACGGTTCTGATACCCAAACCGGGAAAGGCGCCGAGCCTAGATAACCTACGCCCCATATCTCTCACGTCGTGCGTGGGCAAAGTGGCTGAGCACGTCGTCCTCAACAGGGTTGGTCGGTACCTCGAAGATAACGACTACATCCCGCACCACATGATTGGCTTCCGACCAGGGTTATCCACTCAAGACGCCATGTTACTCCTAAAGCATCAAATTCTAGATGGCGGAAACACTCGGGACACTCGTGCAATACTCGGTCTCGATTTAGAAAAGGCCTTCGATACCATAACGCACTCGTCAATCTTGAAAGCGATCGCAGCCCTCGGCCTAGGTCATCGATTTTACTACTTTATCCGCTCTTTTCTCACTCGGCGCAGAGCCGTCCTCCGCGTAGGAGACCTATTGTCGGAAGAAGTGGAGCTCGGACAGCGGGGCACTCCTCAGGGATCCGTCCTCTCACCCACGCTCTTCAACCTCGTGATGATCGGGCTTTCCGAACGACTTTCAAAAATAGACGGGCTAAATCACACTATCTATGCGGATGATGTAACCATATGGTGCTCCACAGGGTCGGATGGCTTCATTGAGTCCGCCCTGCAAGAGGCTATCGACACCACCGAGTCTTACCTCGACCACACCGGTCTCAGGTGCTCACCTGCGAAGTCGGAGCTGTTGATATATTTGCCCAAACGCCGGGGTGCCAAGCCCAAAGGGTGGAAACCTCCGGCGGAACGCAATATCACCCTCCACACCAGAGATGGTCGTACTATACCCAGGGTAGACACCATCAAGGTCCTCGGCATGATCATCGAGTCCCGCGGAACCAACACCCAAACAGTACACAAGCTCAGGACTAAGACCGAGAATGCCATACGACTCGTACGTAGAGTAGCCAACAGGCACCATGGCCTCAAAGAAGACAACCTGCTGCGTCTCGTACACGCGTTTGTTTTGTGCCATTTTACGTACGTTGCCGCTATACACAAGTGGCTACGTGCTGAGCGCGATCAACTCAATGCGCTTATTCGCAAGGTGGTCAAACGAGCCCTTGGCCTCCCTATCACCACTCCAACGTACAAACTCCTCGAGCTTGGCGTACATAACACGCTAGAAGAGATCGCCGAAGCTCAGGAACGTGTGCAATTGACCCGACTCACTACAACCAAGGCGGGCCGCCATATTCTGCGCGAGCTCGGCTTCTTCTCCTCGAGGGCCAGGGACCCCCCAGAGTTGACTCTCATTCCCCGTGAAATCCGCGACCTTATTACGATCGCTCCCATACCACGAAATGTACACCCCGAATACAACAGAGGCAGGCGCCTTGCGCGGGCGACCGCCATTCTCAAGCGCATAGACATGGAAGCGGACAACGTCTCGTTCGTGGACGCCGCTGCCTATCGCAACAACCAAGCCTTCGCTGCGGTCGCGGTATCATCCGCGCAGCAGACTCTTACCTCAGCCACAATCCTCGCCCGAAACCCCGAGGTAGCGGAGCAAGTAGCTATAGCTATAGCTATGCTCGACAGCAAACGGGAATTCATCTACAGCGACTCCAGGCCGGCCATCAAAGCCTTCGAACGCGGAGTCATTTCCGACCAGGCGTTACGTATCCTGCGCAATGCGGACCCGAGTGCCCTGAAGCACCACACTGTCATCTGGTTCCCCGCCCATCTCGGCCAGGTGCCGGGTGCCCTACCCAACCTCAACGAGATCGCCCATGATGCAGCGCGCGCGCTTACCGACCGCACTGCCACAGGGCAACCTCATCTTGCTGGGTTGGATACCAATCGGGATGCACCAATTACGTACAATGAAATTACAAAGCACTTTTACTTGGAACGCCGCATTTTTCCACCCCCACATCCGAAACTTAACCGACCGCAGGCATTAACCCTACGCCTATTACAGACACACACGTACCCAAACCTTGCCACGCTTCACGTTTATTATCCCGATGCATACCCCAGCGACACATGCCCATCATGTGGACACACAGCGACACTCGAACATATGCTCTGGGAGTGTAGAACAACTCCTCCCGACTCTACCTCAAGCAAGTGGGAGAGGTCCCTCAGGAGCTCACTTCTCGCCGACCAGCGATGGGCCGTCCAGCAGGCCCACGAAGCGGCCGCCAGGTACTCCCTGTCGGTCCCTACGTGGGAGACGCCCGCTACGCGCTAAGCGCGTCCTGCAGGACCGAAATAAAGTTTTTCCATTCCATTCCAAGCCAAATTTGCACCATCTTCACCAAGAACAAGTAGCATGACTGTTCGAAGAGTCAAGAGTTTTTTTTGTGAAAGTAAACAGAATTTATGTGCGTTTTATGTGTTCTCATATTATCATTTAGAAATTCAATCATTAACTGGCCGTTTGTGTTCAAACAAATAAGAAGCTTGCAACTCATGAATACTGAATTTTGTGGAGAGAGCAGCAGAGGAGGTCTTGAATATAATTTGCGGAAAACAAAAGTAATGTACGATAAACTCGGAAAGGAACAGCGCTTCGAGATAGGTAATAGTGCTCATGAAGTGGTAAAAGAATATGTCTACTTAGGACAGATAGTAGCCATGAAGCTGAACCACGAGACTGAAGTAACTAGAGGAATCAGAATGGGGTGGAGCCCATTCGGCAAGCACTCAAATCATGACTCGTAGATTGCCACTATCCCTCAAGTGGAAGGTATATAACAGCTTCAGCTTGCCAGTACTTACTTATAGAACAGAAACCTGGAGGCTTACAAAGGGGGTTCAGCTTAAATTAAGGAGGACGCCGTGAGCGATTGAACAAAAAATCATAGGTGTAACCGAAGTGGTTCAAGGAACAAACCAGGGTTAAGAATGTCATACTTGGAATCTAGAAGTACAAATGGACATGGGCCAGACATGTAGCGCATTGGCAGTAAAACCGCTCGTCATTAAGGGTAACTGACTGGATTCCCAAAGAAGGCAAGCATGTTAGGGGTACACAAACTTGAGTGGGGAAGAACCGAGTCAACTGACAGAACATGGAAGAGGCCTTTGTCCCGCACTTGAAGTAGTCAGGCTGATGATGATGATGATGAAATATAAAGGTTGTAGACACTTTTCACTTGCCTGACGTCCAGACGTGGAACCTGTCTGATTATAAAATGCAGGCCCAGTAGGCAGCAAAAAGTGCATGCCTTCAGGTTTGTGCGGTGGCATTTCGCAGCAAATCTATTTTTACTTGCGTGTGGCAATTCTGCAGCAGGACGTGCAATTTCTGCTATTTCGAATTTGTATGTTTGTTTTGTAGTTATTTAAGTACGTCTTTTTTTCTTCTGAGTATTTTTAAAGTATCTCTTATTCTACACATTCTCTGTTTGCTCTGCAACCTGAATTTATTTATTTGTGTGTGTTTGCGTAAAGGTGCATCAATTGACAAGCATTTTGCAATTAGTACTATGTAAAAGGCAAAGGTATGTGGCCTTTGGGTCTGAAAAAGAGAAGATTGGAATCGATTGTACGTAAAAAAGATGTGAAGTTGAGTGTGCTAAAACGCATTCGTCAACTGTTTCATAACTGGCATTTCTCTGCAAAATGATGAAGCGATGGCTTCGTTTTCAGCTCGGTTAGAAGCCAACAAACGTCATTGCCCTTACATTTTTGCATGCACTAGTGGGGCTCTGTGAGAATGTCACTTTGCTTTTGTGCCAGCAGAGCCAGCCCTTTAACAATGCTAATTCTCCGATGCCCGTCCCGAGTGCACGGTTGCTCACTCATTTCACGTCTTTATGTTCTCACTGCAAATTGGAAGTGTCCGAAACGTAAGATGATGGGGCCGGCTGCCGGCTATCTACCATGTGTTGGAATGCGAGTTGTCCCAAGTTCTTTCCAGTTGTGTGAGTAACTTAACAGGTAATACATGATCAGAATTACAGATGCCCGCTGCAGGAAAGCGACCCTTCCCAATGACGCCTGATTTACACAAGCTTGCGTAGCAAGTTCCATTTCAATCCTGCAAACTTTCTTTGTCAAGATACTCGCAGAACAAATATCTTTTATGGTCCCACACCCTGGCTGGCTAGTAACGGAGCCAGTCGTATTACATGCACACACAATTAAACCAGATAAAGGTGCTGTCGGAAAATGATATGATTATCTATACAATAGAACAATATTATGGTGGGCCAATGCTAGTCATAGCCCCGCCGCGATGGTCCAGTGGATAAGGTACTCGGCTGCTGACCCGCAGGTCGCGGGTTCGATTCCCGGCTGCGGCGGCTGCATTTCCGATGGAGGCGGAAATGTTGTAGGCCCGTGTACTCAGATTTGGGTGCACGTTAAAGAACCCCAGGTGGTCAAAATTTCCGGAGCCCTCCACTACGGCGTCTCTCATAATCATATGGTGGTTTTGGGACGTTAAACCCCACAAATCAATCATCAATCAATGCTAGTCATATCCGCTACACTGGCATGTAAAAAATAGCTCATGGAGGTAATTGTACTTGCCATTACAGCAGAGACTCTATTTTCTTCACAAATAAATTTTCGCCCGGGTGTAACAATGCAAGTATAAGTAGCAGTGAACAGCGTATTCGAAAGTGATGTTCGGAACTACGCCAAAGAATTCCCATTCTGATACATTAAAATTCCTTATTTTTTTTGCTAACATTCATGAAGTTTCCAGCAAACTTTCCTGCACAACAGTACTGATTTTCCGCCACTGTCCACGCACACAAGTACTATACACGTGTCTCACGCACTGACGACTTTTCAAATCATGACTAGCACCTCCACTGCCACATATCAAATGCTCGAATGTATTAATTCATATACTGTATACGCAGAAAATTGTGGGCTTTAAGTCTAACACTACTAGTGAACTAGAAATCGCTCCACGTAAATAACAGAAACAAATCTCAAAGGCCTTGCTAGCGTAGTCCTAGTCTTCATGCTCTTCATCCATCATCCTAATCTTAACTGGCGCAGTCGAGCAGCAGCTCGCCGCGGCTTCCTGCAGGACAATCAGGCATCCTGCCTTCCTCGCAAACAGACACTCCGAAAGCCAATGGCGAGGGCGAAAAAAGGTCATCAGGCGACTTCAGAGCACACATGAAGGTGCTCTAACGTGGCAGCAGAAAGCACAACACTGGGCTGATTGGCAGAACATTGGATTTTGCCCTGCCGTGGGTGTAGTTATGCTGGCGATGGTAATTTACTTATGCCGCTGTCAGCTTTAGGCTTGTTCTTCTAGCGTACTAATTTGCGCTGTAGTGAGAAATATTGGGGACGCTAATTTTCATGTTTCGGTATCTCTCTCGCATTTATCGCACTGGCCGTGGGGTGGTACTGGGGGTGGCAGGGTGTCCAAGATCCTGGAAAACCTTAAAAAGTCAGAGAATTTGAACTCTTCTGGAAAAGTCAGGGAAAAGTCAGCGAATTTCCGAAAAATCTGGCCTGATCATGGAAACTTACGGCAGTCTGTGCAGTCGTCACAAAAAAAAACATTTTCATTGATCAAAGCTTAAGAAGCCACTCCTTCGGCTGCGACAACACTAAACAGCAAGAAGATGCGTGAAAAAAACTTGATATAAACAGTGCGTAACTGTTGCTTCTTAGTGTAGATGTGAAAGGATAACCCAACCAAAGAAATATAAACTTTACTGATGTTTCGGCACCCGCTACAGAAGCTTTGTTCACAATAATAGCCATAAGAAAGGCACAGGGTGTATAAGTACACCTAAGTGCGTGATGTAAGCACCGTGACTACCTTCTCCGAAGAGTCCCGTCAATCCTGTTCGGCGTAAGTGCAGTTATCTGAGTGTGTTGGTATTCCAGGTGCAGGTGGATGCATATTTTTCTATGGCCAGAACAGGCGCCAGATAGTTTTGTGTCTTGTAGATTCCTTATGTTCAGTGAGGGCATGTGAGGTCATGCGTTGTTTCTTATTGTCATATTTGTGTTTAAATGTTTTCTTGAAATCAGTGGTCTCACCGATGTACTGATTGTTACAATTGTGGCAGCCTAATGCATAAAAAAAAGAACATGGAAATTTTCGCTCGGCAACTTGTCCTTCTTCTTGTCTCAAGCGTTCCTTAGCTCCCATGTAGGAACATTCACTATTTTGATGTCAGTTGCTAGACCTGCCACGGTGGTCTGGTGGCTAAGGTACTCAGCTACTGACCCACAGGGCGCGGGATCGAGTCCAGGCTGTGGCGGCTGCATTTTCAAAGTTCTGTAGGCTCGTGTGCTCAGATTTTGGTGCACGTTAAGAGAACCCTAGGTGGTCGAAATTTCCATATACCTCTACTACGACATCTCTCATATACATATGGTCGTTTTGGGACGTTAATCCTTATATATCAATCTATCAATCGATGCCTAGTGCTCCTATATATCACACAGCATACCTCACTTTCCGACCACAACATTACGCATGTCGGAAAATCTGTGGATGTTTGTCTTGACCATGAGTTTGGCTCGGTTTGAAGGCCTTCCGGTTCAGATAGATGTGCCATTAGCACAGGCTTGCTGGGCTCTGTGATGTCTTTTATTAATATTATTACTATTATTTTGTTTACTATAAGCGATGCAACCGCAAATGTCTTGAGCTACGCACTTTTTGTTGCTAGCTCGCATTTCAAGCGTGGATTTGGGTAACTTCATCTAAATTTTTTGTTTAAATTTCTGAAGATGATAATACTGAATATGTCATTAGTTTTTAGCGTTATTGCTATAAAAGAATACATAAGCCAAGGTAAAACCCACCCGCATGGGTGATAAATCTGTGGAATCGAGGCAGCTGTTGCGACCAGACCGATTCCTTCTTGCCAGCTTATGTTCGAGTGTCGTCGCTTTAAACGCTACCCCTATCTTTCATAGCAGGCATTTGAGGGCTTTGTTGAACTATAAGCGTCGAAGCCCAAAGAAATAAAACTAGAAAACATCAAACTGCATGAGCTCATGCACTTTGATGCATGAGCAGAAGAATAAAAGAATAAGTATGCGAAGTGACTCTGTTTTGCTGTCGTTAGTTATTGTCAATGCATGGTGCAGAAAATAGACGAGAAGTATATAGTTATTATTATTTTTTGTTAAAAGTATATATTAGAGGCGTACAATATAAGTGGGGATGCAAATCAATTGTAGATACAGATATTCAGGTCGCATCAGATGCAATTTTATCAGCATCCTGATAGTAAAGTCAGTAAATGAAGGTCGATCTAATCCAGTCTAATCCACATTTCAAGTGGCTTGGGCTGTAGCCATAATAGTGAACTAGAATACACTTCAGTGGCGGAACCAGCCGGGCTCAGGCGTCCTCGTTTTACACAGATGCCATGAGGTAGTGCCACTTCTACATTTTCTAGTCATTTTGGCTGCGTTGTAGGAATACTGTGGGCACCTTCAAACATTTAGCTGCGAATAATTTCAAGTCATGTGTTTTCATTTTGCCAAACAGCCAACTTGCTGATTCTCTGGCTCCATATGTGGTTTAGGCCATATATACATATTTTTTTCATATTTACTACACATGCTCAATACACTCTGATCACAAGCGGTACATTTATTCACTTATTCTATAGGATAGCCTTACTTTTCTTTTTTACCGCTCGTGGGTCTGTTTATAGCGCGCGGAATTTTCTAAGCAGACGTAACAGTAAAGAAATTTGCGTTAGGCCATCATAAAAAAACTGAAAAAGTCAGGAAATTTTCAAAGAGTTAATTGGTAGACACCTTAGGTGAGCATAGCAGTTGCCGTAATCAATTTATCGAATACGTTTACAACATTGCTTGTAATGGAGAAACATTACAATGCATTGATTAAGCAAGCACTTTCAATCGAATTTACCAACCCTACAGGCCATATCAACCCACATTTCGGAAATTGCGGTGCCGGCATAGACAGCGCTTTGAATGTGTGAAAATTTGCGGTGGGTCGAATGAACAAAAACAACAACTCAAGCGGGAGTCGAAACGAATCCATCCACATGGCAATCTATCATAGAGCAACGACAGGGCTTCAAACTGTTTTTCGACAAAACTTTATACACCAGGACAATACATTTGTAAGAACGTAATATCGCATGTTTCCTCGAATACCAGTTTTTACCTGGCAGGAAATTGTCCTTTTTTCAGGGAGTTTACGCCTGTCGTGTCAAGCCAAAGGGAAAAGGGGGAGTCTTCGTGAATTTTAAAAATGGTTAAATTCTACTATGACGACCGATAATTAGTGGTCACAGTAAGCCAACATCTGCTTTACTCGGTTCTGGCACATGCACCACGCTAGCAAGGCCTTTGATATTTGTTTTTGACATTTACGTGGAGCGATTTCTAGTTCACTAGTCGTGTTAGACTTGAAGCCCACAATTTTCTGCGTATACAGTATATGAATTAATAAATTCAAGCATTTGATGTGTGGCAGTGGAGGTGCTAGTTATGATTTCAAAAGTCGCCAGCACGTGAGACACGTGTATAGTACATGTGTGCGTGGACAGTGGCGCGGAATTAGTACTGTTGTGCAGGAAAGTTTGCTGGAAACTTCATGAATGTTTGCAGAAAAAAATACCAAAATAAGTAATTCTAATGAATCAGAATGGGAAATCTTTGGCGTAGTTCCGAACATCACTTTCGAATACGCTGTTCACTGCTACTTATACTTGCATTGTTACACCCGGGCGAAAATATATTTGTGAAGAAAATAGAGTCTGCGCTGTAATGGCAAAAACACTCACGTTTATGAGCTACCCTTTACACGCCTGTGTAACGGACATGCCTAGCATTGGCCCACCATATAATTGTTCTATTGTATAGATAATCATATCAGTTTCCGACAGCACCTTTATCTGGTTTAATTGTGTGTGCATGTCATACGACTGGCGCCGTTACTAGCCAGCCAGGGTGTGGGACCATAAAAGATGTTTGTTCTGCGAGTATCTTGACAAATAAAGTTTGCAGGATTGAAATGGAACTGGCTACGCAAGCTTGTGTAAATCAGACGTCATTGGGAAGGGTCTCTTTCCTGCAGTGGGCATCTATCATTCTGATCATGTATTACCTGTTAAGTTACTCACACAACTGGAAAAAATTTGCGACAATTGGCTTTTCAACACATGGTAGATAGCCGGCAGCCAGCCCCATCATTTTAGGTTTCTGACACTTCCAATTTGTAGTGAAAACATAAAGACGTGAAGTGAGTGAGCACCCGTGCACTCGGGGCGGGTTTCGGAGAATTAGCATTGTTAAAGGGCTGGCTCTGCTGGCACAAAAGTAAAGTGACATTCTCACAGAGCCCCACTAGTGCATGCAAAAAGGTAAGGGCAATGACGTTTGTTGGCTTCTAACCAAGCTGAAAACGAAGCCATCGCTTCATCATTTTGAAGAGAAATGCTAGTTGTGAAACAGTTGTTGAATTCATTTTAGCACACTCAACTTCATATCTTTCTAGTGTACAATTGCTTATGATCTTCTCTTTTTTAGACCCAAAGGCCACATACCTTTCCTTTTTACATAGTACGAATTGCAAAATGCTTGTCGTTTGATGCACCTTTACGCAAACACACACAAACAAATCAATAAATTCAGGTTGCTAAGCAAACACAGAGTGTGTAGAATAAGAGATACTTTAAAAAGACGCAGAAGAAAAAGAAGACGCACTTAAATAACCACAAAACAAACATACAAATGCAAAGTAGCAGAAATTGCACATACTGCTGAAGAATTGACACAAGCAAGTAAAAATAGATTTGCTGCCAACTGCCACCGGACAAACCCCAAGGCATGCACATTTTGCGGCCTACTGGGCCTGTATTTTATAATCAGACAGGTTCCACGTCTGGACGTCGGGCAAGTGAAAAGTTTCTTGAACCTTTATATTTTTATATTGATCATCATCAGCCTGACTACGTTAAGTGCGGGACAAAGGCCTCTTCCATGTTCTGTCAGTCAACCCGGTTCTTCACCACTCAAGTTTGTGTACCCCTAACACGCTTGCCTTCTCTGATAATCCAGTCAGTTACCCTTAATGACGAGCGGTTATCCTGTCTATGCGTCACATGCCTGACCCACGTCCATTTGTACTTCTCGATTTCAAGTATGATATTCTTAACCCTGGTTTGTTCCCTGAACAACTTCGGTAACACCTATCATTTTTCGTTCAATCGCTCACTGCGTCATCTGTAATTTTAAGCTGAACCCCCTTTGTAAGCCTCCAGGTTTCTGCTCCGTAAGTAAGTACTGGCAAGCTGAAGCTGTTATACACCTTCCACTTGAGGGGTAGTGGCAATTTACCAGTCATGATTTGATTGCTTGCCGAATAGGCTCCACCCCAATCTAATTCTTCTAGTTACTTCAATCTCGTGGTTCAGCTTCGCGGTTACTACCTGTCCTAAGTAGACATATTCTTTTACCACTTCATGAGCACTATTACCTATCTCGAAGCACTGTTTCTTTCCGAGTTTTTTGTACATTACTTTTGTTTTCCGCAAATAATTTTCAAAAGCTCCCCTGCTTCTGTCTCCATTATTTCGTATTCATGAGTTGCAACCTTTATATTTGTTTGAACACAAACGACCAGTAAATGATTGAATTTCTGAATGAAAATATGAGAACACATAAAACGCACACAAATTCTGTTTACTCTCACAAAAAATTAAAAAAAAACTCTTGACTCTGAACAGTCATGCTACTTGTTCTTGGTGAAGATGGTGCAAATATGGCTTCATGTTGTTGTTTTAGCCCGGCACATCCGCTGGTTTCCTGGGAAACATCTCGGTCCTCACCTCGTTTCTTTGTTTTTTTTCTTTTAACCATGGTATCTAGTTTTTGGTGTAGAACATTGCTTTGACTGCGTGTCAGAATGAACCTGCAATAAGGGAAAGTAAAACAATCAACACACCACATACGGCACAACATTTTCCAAGATTTTAGTACGTTTTTATCTACCAATCTGACAATCTGACTATAATGCATGCCAAAGCTGAGGGCTTCCGAAATTCGGACCATCTGGTTCTTTTATGTACACTGATATCGCACTGCCCAGAAGCCTCTAGCACTTTGCCTTCAGCGAAATGCGACCACAGTGGTCAGGATTGAACCGGCGATCCTCGGGTCGGCAGCCAAGCACCATAACCGCTACACCGTTGTATACTCTGTTCCAGAAGTTCCGTGCACCCGAGCCAAGGCTACACGACCTTCGAACGCAGGTTGTTGCGAAGCGAAATGTAGTGCCGCATATACGTAGCCCGTTGTTCGTCCTCGTGAGTTTTGCAAGTGGTCTCGTCGGAAGATTTTTGCTTGAAGGCTTCTCTGCGTGTTCTAGCTGTGATGTGTAGGACCATTTTGTCGCTTTTTCTGTAGAAAACAATTTTTGTGGCTCCATGGGGCTGAAGATAGAGTTCTTGCTTATACATGTTATAACATGCAAATGAAGAAAGAAATAACGCTTTTGTAGTTCATGTGTGTTATGTTTTTACTTATAAAGCGCGAAGAAACGGTGCGACACTGCCTAAGATTTTATGCGTAGTCCACACAGCATGAGCGTCCACAGCACAGCGGAGGACCCACTTTTGGGTTGTGAACAGTCCGCGGTGGTATATTTAGTGCGATATCGTTGCCGGATCAGATTTTACGACAAGGGAGCGAAGCAGTTGGCTCTAAATTTGTTGGGGACACTGCGTAAGGAGGGCGGCAGAAATGCAAGCATGAACTCTCTCATTAAGAGAACGGCTGCGTTCACCAACGTCAACGAGCGTGCGCTGTACAAAAGAGTAGCGGAGCAATTTAAGCACGGTGAGGCACGATAGGAGCGGCAAGGCACCAGCAACAAAGCCATCACTTCGTATCGAACACGAGCGGCGCTTCGCATGCCCATAGGCATGCGTATACGAAATCTGATGAAGCGTGATGCTTTCATATTCAATTTCGCTAGTGCGGCGCTTTCCACGTAAGCGTGAGCGACTGAACCCTATCCCTCAAATGTCTACCTGCAAGTATCCCGAAGACGCGCGCTTTCACGGTGCTGAAGAGAATATTTAACCACTTTCACAATTACAGCTCATCTCACTACGCTGTTGCAGTGTCTCGAGACGCTCGTGCCGCTTTCGCGGCAGCGCACGTCGCTAGCAGACGACAGGGCGTGGATGAAAACTCTTAGATGTGCTCACCCTTCTGATGGGTTGAGAAGGCCTGTAGATTCCACAGTGCTGAACGGAACGTTTAAAACAATAGTGAACTGAAGACCATTATCTTTAGCCTAATCTGCAATATTGACTGTACAGCTAATAAATAAGTCATCCCAAGTGATACCTAGCAGCATATTGAAAATCTACAGCATAGATGTAAATGATCTCAAGTGCTTACCTCAAAAGCCCTTTCCTCAATTCGAAAACGAATGGTTATCTAGTTGTCTACAAGACCCCGATAAGCAATACTTTTATCAGAATGCCCACTTCAACTGGGTGAAGTGGGTATTCCGCTTAAAGGTGTTGCACTACCACTAGCAGAAGTCTAATAAGTAGACTTCGCAATTTTGCATAGTGCTCAAATAAATTAGAACTAAACGTCATAGCTCTTACTTTGACCACAGTTCAAACGTCAGTACCATGAAAAAAAAGTTGAACTAGTTTGTAAGGATTCCATTTAAAGCATGTAGGCACGTTCAACACCGACACTCATCAGCGCCCGTTGTTTTTATGCCATTGTTTGCACGCCTACCCTTTGTTTATTAGGTGAATACAAGCAACACAACACAGCCTTCATTCAACACTGCTCCTGCGCAGCCTCGAAACTTGTGTGTTATAATGCTACAGTTTCTAAAAAGCCCTGTAACGTTTCTTTTTCTTTTCGAGCCTTCTTTCGCGAGTGGCAGGGAAGAAGAGGAGGAAGAAAGTTTAAGCGGAAATACAGGGAGGTTAGCCAGTTCTTAGACCGGCTGGCTACCCTGTGCTGGGGAAAGGGGTGAGGGGAATGAAAGATGTTAAAAAAGAAATGTTGCGAAGAGAAAGAGAAATTACAAAAAAATGTGACAGAGGAAAGGCAACATCAAAGAGTATAAGACACTAAAGTCTGTCTCTGAGGCCAGTTGTCCGCAAAAAGCGCAGCAAAGCTTTCAAAGCCTTCTGTGCTGAGGATGGGCTTAGTCAATGACCCAGAATCCTTTGTTCCGACAAAGGCCGATCGTCTAGTCTATCCAGAGCTGCAGTGAGTTCTTGTCTTTGCGCGTTGAAATGGGTGCACTCACACAGAAGGTGCGCGATGGTTTCTTCGCAACTGCAGTAAGTGCATGTAGGAGAGCTGGCCATCCCAATGAAATAAGAGTATGCGTTCGTGAAGGCCACTACAAGCCACAGGCGGCATAGAAGAGTCTCCTCAGCTAGAGATATCCTTGGGGGAAGACGAAGCTGCAGGCCGTGGTCCAAGTTATGCAGGCGCGCGTTTGTGAAGTCTGCTGAATTCCACTGTACCAGTGTGAGGTCACGTGCAAGCGAACGAAGTCTTGTAGCTGCGTCGGTTCTTGAGAACGGGATGGCTGTGTATTGGCTACCATCGTGTGCAGATCTAGCGGCCTCATCTGCGCGGTCATTGCCATATATACCGCAATGACCTGGTATCCACTGATACACTACGCTGTGCTGTTTTTCGATTGCTTTGTGATGAAGAAGCCTTATTTTAGCTACTAACTGTTCATTAGGCCCATGGCGAAAGGGTGACATAAGACATTGAAGAGATGCCTTCGAGTCCAAGAAGATAGACCAAATTCCCAAAGGTTCTTTCACTGTAAACTCCAGATCTGCACGTATGGCCGCAAGTTCTGCAGCTGTCGACGACGTCAAATGCGATGTCATGAATTTAATTGTGATGTGCCTTGCGGGAATAACCACCGCCCCTGCAGAGCTTACTGAAGACACCGAGCCATCCGTGTAAATGTGAAGGCGTCCGTTGTGCTTCTCTTGAAGGAAAAGTAATGTGACCTGTTTCAGTGCTATATGCGGCGACTTTTTCTTATTTTGGATGCCAGGAATTGTAAGAAGGGCTTTGAGTGGGTGTAGGCACCATAATGGTATCGGCGGCTGTGCTGCATGCGTGAAGTGCAATGGAAGCACGGCGCAATGCTGAGCTACAGTTGCGCTGGACGCTGAGTGAGGCCTGGAAGTTCGAAGTGAGGCGAGGTGATGAGATGGAAGCCGAGCGAAATGTCTTATGTACATTCTCAAAGCGTCTACGCGGATGTATGCGTTGACTGGATAATCACTCGCGATGATGACTGTCGCTGCTGTAGACGCGCATCTCGGGAGACCAAGACATATTCTCAGGGCTTGGGCTTGGATCGACAGGAGGACGCGCAAGTTTGTTCTTCGGATCCCGCAAAGCACGGGTAAGCTGTATTGCACATAACCGAGGAACAGAACAGTGTAGAGTTGGAGCATTGCTCGTACCGATGCACCCCACGTTCTTCCAGCAAGAAACCTCAGTACGTGGGTGATCATGGTGAGTTAAGTTTTCATGTGGGCGATGTGAGGGCTCCAGGAGAGGTCACGATCAACTATGACTCCGAGGAATCGGTGGGTCTTCACGTAGTTCATCGTGTGTCCGTTGATTTCAATAACATATGGGCTCATAGCCTTATGCGTGAATGCTATAAGCGAGCATTTCTCTGATGACAGCTCCAGTCCCCGTTCTTCCAGGTACTTTGTTGCTATTGTAGCCGCTCTCTGAAGCCGGGCACGCAAATGAAGGCGTGTTACGCCTGACGCCCAGATGCAGATGTCATCTGCATATATTGATAGATGGACAGCTTCTGGAAGTGCGTCAACCAGGCCGAGTAGCGCTAGATTGAAAAGTGTGGGGCTAAGAACACCGCCTTGAGGCACACCACGACGGTTGCAATGGTGCGTTGTTGTGCCATTCTCCGTCTGTACAAAGAAAGTTCTGCCTTTCAGATAGCTGTGGATCCATTAATAAACACGACCCCCTAATCCAACATTTTCCATGACATCCAGAAGGGCTTCATGTGATACGTTATCGTAAGCACCTTTCGCGTCCAAGAGCAACGCCGCAGATAAACGTTTCAGTATTTTTGACGCTGAACGGATGAGACCAGGTCTATAACGTCATCAATTGCTGACCACCCACGCCGAAAGCCCGTCATAGCATGAGGGTATACCTCGTGGTGCTCCAAGTACCACTCTAGGCGAGTCAAAATCATCCTCTCCATCACTTTCTCGAAACAGCTGGTAAGCGCGATGGGGCGGGCGATCAGAGGCCAAGTGCAGAGGTGATTTATCTGGTTTGAGCACAGGGACGAGGCGGCTGGATTTCCATGAATGAGGGATAAATCCGCTGCTCCAAAAGTCGTTGTACACGGATATAAGGGCCCGTCGAGCTGCTTCTCCGAGGTTGCAAAGAGGCATGTACGTGATCCCATCCGGACCAGGCGATGAAGATCGTTTGCATGCCATCAAAGCCGCTTGTAGTTCCTCTAGAGAGAAAAAGGTGTCCATTCTTGAATCTCTGGAAACTGGAGCGTTTTCAAGGTGGCTCGTGCTGTACGCGGACGCATGACCGGCAACTTTGATGCAGAAATCTTCTGCTACTTCGATTTCGTGCAGCGTTTGTGGAGAGAAAGACACTTGAAGGAGCGATGTTGATGTGGCGATGTTCGTAGGCCACGGACAATCCTCCATGTCTGCGTCAAAGGCTTGTGTGGATCCAAAGATTTGCACAGATATTTTCAGCGAAAGGATTGAAGTGAAATGATTCGCCGCTGAATTTTTTTCTGTAGACGCCTTGCCTTCCTCATGTCGTGAATGGACTTAGTGCGCCTATATCTTCTTTCTGCGCGATGACGGATTGCTCTGAGCCGTTCCGATTCCACTTGATGTTGACAATATTCTGAAGTATGTTGAATATGATAGGTCGCTTCTTGAGTAGCACCTCTAATAATATCCTCGAGGGTGTCAAGAGGAGGCGCTTTATTTTCTTGACACCTCTTTTTCGTCAGTGACCTGAACTTTGTCCAGTCGATGCGAGTCGAAGTGTCGGAGTTTGGCGATTTTTCCGGGCCCTTGATCTTCAAATAAGTTGGTATGTGATCGCTTCCATGAGTTTCATAGTCTGCGAACCACTTGACCTTTCCATTTAGGCTTCTTGACACAAATGTCAAGTCAAGGCAGCTGCTGTATGTCGTTCCCCGTAGAAACGTTGGGCTTCCGTCGTTTACGCAAAGCAGCTACTGCTCCTGAGCAAAAGAGAATACATGCCTTCCGCGACTGTCTGTCTTCTGACTTCCCCATAGTGGGTGGTGAGCGTTGAAATCTCCGGTGATGATCCATGGTCCAGGTGTGGCTGTTAACAGTGCACGTAGTCTTTCAGGTTCAAAACAGTTTGAACGTGATATATATGTGCCTACAAGCGTGAAATTGAAGTCTCTACGTTTAACTGTCAAGCAGACATACTGGTTGTCATCGTGAGGTGCTACACGGTGCTCGATATAGGTAAGGTCGCATCTGATATGTACAATGACTTTACTCTGTTGCAGGTAGCGGACTTGAAGGCTTCGTACCTGGATAGTCGTATTGCATTGTGTAGCCTTGGCTCATAGATAACAATAATTGGAAACTGGTTTTTAAACACAAATTGTCGGATATCAGAAATGCGGGGCTTGAGGCCTCGGGAAATCCACTGAAATATCGAAGCTCCTTTGACCTCTTTACGAAAGGCTTGCAGAGGCGGAGCCATGGTGCCTTTCCAGACTTGATTGCACCGGCTTCAGCGCATCCACTAACTGAAGTGCACTCTTTGCAGCCGGACTGTCAATGCTAGTGAGGAGCATACGAATGGTATTCGTAAGGGCCTTTACCATGGCTACGATTTCTTTGTCGCGACTATCACCGAATTCTTGTTCCAAAGTGGTTGTAGACGAGCGATGCGGTGGCTCAAACGGTGGGTCTATCGTTGGCAGCGCTGGCCATGCTTCAGGCGAGCCGGTGATGCTCTTGTCTTGCTTGGAGGATTTGTTGTCGGCGTGTCTCGACGCTTGACGTGGTATGCGGGCGGTCATTTGTTGAGGTTCAATCCTTGCTTCAGCACCTGGTCTCCTCAGGGGCCTCCGGCGACCAGACCGCCGGCGTCGTACTTGGGCAGCGGCCTCCGTGTGAGTTTAGCCATCCCGGACCATTTGCCTAAACACTTGCGTTTCCTTTTTCATGATTGGGCAATCTTTTGACGATGCTTCGTGAGGGCCATGACAGTTTCGTCATTTTTGAAGTGGTGCCTGGCAAGCGTCTGCGCTACGTGATTCCTAGCATAGCGAGCACACAGCCAGGTTTGTACAAACAGCACTAACATGTCCCAATCTATAACATTTCCGGCATTGAAGGGGCTTCGGTACAAAGGGTAGCACTATGTGTCGAAAATGGCCGACCTTGACTTGCAATGGAAGGCTTGAGCACGAGCTTCACGCCGCGTGATTTGCCAAGGCGACGAGCTCGCACTATAGTAAGTTCTGCAGACACCGGTTTGATGAGAGCAGCAAAGTCACTTTCGCTGATGAAAATGTCGACGTCGTAAATGACGCCTGCCGTAGAGTCGCGGCCATCAGGTATATATGAGCGAACATTGATGTTATCCAACATCTTGACGTTGCTCAGCACTTCGAATGTGCTTCTTTGAGTGACGTCTACTGCGAGGACACTCTTATGGCCATTAATCCGCACGTCCGCGATCTCTTCCTGGGCGAGTTCCTCAAGAAACCTGGACGTGACTTGACGATTGAGCCGCTTGAGACTATGAGCCGCATCTACCGGCACAAACAGAATTGTGTATATTGTCGGCTCTCGCGTCGTCGTCACATTCTTACTTGTTGTTGGAGATGGCATCACTAGTCTACTTTTTCGCTGCCGCCTTGTCACAGGCAGGAAGTCGCCTTCATCGGAGCTTTCGTCGCTGGCCGTAGAGTAAATCAGCGTGCTCTCGCTGTCGGCATCACTCGGGTGGCCTGTACGCTTTCTCGTGGTAGCTGCGGACGACGTCGATGGTTGCGGTGAAAGCCCAGGCGAATCCACGTCCATCGCCGCAGTCACTGGAACGGTGTCTTCCACAGAGTCGCAGAAAAGCTTTGAAAAATTACAGATAGTTACAGCAGTGTTCTATGCCAGAATCACTTTTGTGGCGGGGGCATATATATGTACACATTGAAGACATTTTTCTTTATTCACGCGCAAACACTTTAATATGAATTTGCATACACAGAGGTGACACGATGCGCTTTATTAAGTACCACAAAGTTCAATCACACTTTAAAAGACCGAGGCCGAAGAATGGAGCCCTTAGCCCGAATTGCGCGTCCAATATGCGACGCTCATCTTGCTACCAAGCCTCTCTCTCTTTCTCTGATTATGCTTTGGCGGTTAACATGTACAGATACTAAAGCAGGTTTTTTATTAAATTTATCAGGGATGTTAGTCGTCGGCGAAGAGATGTACCTAGCGTCAACAAGGACACATATATAAACATTAAACGGGGCTATAGCTGCAAAACACCACAACATACAATCGACATACCCTCAGTTACTAATGTACAGTAAATAAAGTATTCGTTTTACCTTCACGTTTTACTGCCGCTCTAGCTCCAACTTCCAAGTTCCATAAGCAAGGCTTATCAGGTTTCTCAGAGACTAAAGTGGAAACACTTTTCGGCGTTTCAGAGTGAAAGAACTTAGGCATCAAAAATAATTCGTCACACTCATGTGCTCGTAACAGCTTCGACAGAGCAGCGGTGATAATATACCACATTCTAATAATTTTTTTACAGTCGATGAAAAGCTTGCTTGTTTATAATCGTAACTACATCAACAAGTAACAGCAGAATAAAAGCATGAGCAAGTGACGTAATAATACGGGGCACCTGTGCAGCGCTTGCCTGCTCTGCAATACTACAGAGCAAGACGCAAAAACGTCGCATAGGCGACCCACACCGAATTGAACCTACAAGAAAAATCATCATAGCGGAAATGTTGGCAAAATTTCACTATGTTGTAACATTGCCTCGTAACATTTCCCTTCTCCCGTTAGAACATAATTGAGTTATTACTCTTGTGACGAAAAAAGTGTTGGGGGGAGGGGGGGGGGGCTGAGCTCCCTCAACATTTCTCAATGGGAAGTTCGCACCCCTTCCCCCCCCCCTGGCTGGTATGCCAATGGGTAAAACCATTTCTTGCGAAAGTGAAGCTGTCAGCAGCCATGACATGTAGTAGTGGATGACGAAGGAGTGGCCGGAAATCTCCGTGAAATTTCTCCAGTGGAGATCTTCAACTCCTGGCAAGACGTGAAGACGGACACAGCGGTCAACTGCTTCCCTAAGGCAGGCTTGGAGATGGCGTAACTTGGAGAAACTAGTGAAGACGATGATGTCGAGTGCATAAAGGACGCGATTCGCGAGTTGTCCCGCGTCTAGGCAGCAGTTCCACACGAAGTGTCTGCGGACGATTTTGTGAAAGCGGACTGCAGTGTCCAGGTCCTTGCGAGCGTCACTGACGAGAACATAGTAGCTGTGGTCGCAGAGACCCAGGATGGGCAGGCCGTCAGTTGATGTGACGAGGAGGATCGTCAAGACGAGGTTCTGGCTACACGCGTGTACTCCGCCACTGAAGTGGCGGCCGAATTCGGCGTCATTCGCCGTTGTATCGGCAACGTGAAGAGAACCGAGCTGTTGCACCTGGACATCTTTAATATGATCGAGACTTGTGTCTTGAACATTTCAAAAACAAGGAAGTAGGCTTAGATAACCAATTTCTTTAATGCAAATAAAATATTCCGTTGTGGGGCATGTGTGCAATTCGTTGAAATTCTTGAAGGTACCTATTGTAGGTGATGATCATTTACTGGTAGGCTCTCGAGTACTGAATTTTTTTTATCGAATTTTTTATATATCGAATTAATTCGCGATCCCCTTCGAGTTCAATATAATTGTGTTCGACTGTATATAAAACAATTTCAGTGCAAGAGAAAAACAATTATTGTGTTATCAACACATTTGTATGTTGCATGGCTGTGAGCTAACTCTCGTAAATTGCATATGCCGTAATTCTACAAATTGGTGAAGATATGCTCTTATAACACAGTTTCGTGGCATTAAGAGAGCCGCATGTAGAGGGGTTTATGACCTAATTGTCCCATCGCTTACAGCGATAGCACACGCTCTAGTTAAAGGACCTTACAATCAAAGATCGTAGCATTTGCTCTATTGATCACAGCCTTTATTATAACCTAAATATAACCGCAACTATAAATGTTACAATGAAACTTAAGATGCAATGTTTCAGCCATAGTTTCAGGCACGGGGCACCTACGGAATAAATTCGGCTGCTCCAATCCAGTACGGCATTGATGTGAGAGTTTGGCGCAACAGAGGTGGTTAGGCACAGGATGAAAAAGGTAGAAGTTCGGTGGACAAAGTTGCAAATGGCGCAGCTGTTCCACCTCTGCCTATGTAAATGCAAACTGTGTGCGAAAAAGCGCAATCTCTACCTTTTCTTTCCCTGTGAATTGTCGTACCACTGTTAAGTAGAATAATTGCAGAATAATTGACAATTGGGCAAGTTGGAATTGGTTAGGCATATTTGAAATGAGTAGAGGGTGGGAAGTAGCCACGGTGTCCTTTTTCTTCTCTCTGAAGCGTAAAACTGAGGGGCAGACACTGTGTCGCTTTTTGCTGACAGGTGAAATATTATTTTGCGTATGTTTATAGATTGAAACATGCACCACATCGCACCCGAAGAATAAGCTGTCTACCTGTGTATTTGAGAATGCTTGCAGACTTTCCTGACTATATCCTTTTTTTGCGTGCCTTGATTCAAAATTCATCGCATCCTTGACTTGTGTAGTTCTCATCTCGTGCAACAAAGGCCGCGCTAAGCACAATTGGTTGCAATTTCATCTTAAACCTTTGATTATGCATATTTCAAAATATGCACTATTTTCACGCCTTTACTGGGTATGCCATGAATGCCGTAACGATGGGTTATAAGAGTTGGCACACACTACAGCTTTAATTTAAGGAACAGAGGCCTTAAAGTCAATAAATAAAAAGTTATTCAACAAGTTGGTAATTTGTTTTGTCAATGTCATTTTATATGCAACAAAGTATTTTTACCTCGACAGAGTATGTGCGCAAAAATGAGTGGTTCATTTCTGTTCACTTTTTTTAACTTGCATTATCTAATAGAATAACACCCTTGAGGACTAGGGCATATCGAATAACATAAATCAAATTTGAATGTCGCGATATGAGTGACCATATAGGAGGTTTGTTAGAAAAGTATTTGACCTTTGGTGGAAGAAAAACACTGTCATAATTGGAGCGTTAGGAACCCAATCTCCCTCAAAGTACTCAGCTTGAGAATCCCTACACTTATCCCTGCAGTGCTGCCATTGTTGGGAGCATTCTGAGAAGGCCTCTTTCGGAATAGAGTTTAGCTTAGCTGTGATGGCAGCCGTAATGTTCTTTCTTGTCTGAAATCACCCCCCTTTCAATGTCCACTTCAGTTTGTACAAGGGCCAAGTCTCAGGGGGCGATAAAAGGAGAATGAGGAGCCCGTTGAACTTCAGGAGTTTGTCTTTTCGCCAAAAAGTCTGTACCAAGCGTGAGGATTGCGCAGGAGCATTGTCGTGATGGATGGGCCAACTTCGTGTGGACCACAACTCTGGTCTCTTGCGCTACACAGCATCACGTAGGCGATGAAGGACCTCCCTGCAGTACTTTTTGGGATTCACCCTGTGGTGCGTACTCATGGTTATCACACCGCGGTAGTCAAAGGAAGCACTCAGCACCACTTGGACGTTACTGCGCACTTGGCGGGACTTCTATGGTCTTCGTGATATGAAATGCTTTTCTTTGTAATGACTGGGATATGGTTTCCGGGTCGTACGCATACATTCAAGACTCTTCATTAGTGACACTGGTGTTCATGAAGATAGGGTGACCGTTTTTGAAATCTTGCATTTCCTGTGAGACAACACGATATTGCTTTTGCTCTAACATAAGCAGTTTCGGCACAAATTTCGAAGCAACACCCTTCATGCCCAAACCTTCTGTCCTAATGGAATGTGCAGAGAAAGTGATGAGGTCCATCTGCTATTTTCTGGAAAGTCACACGACAGTGCTGCATCACCACAGCATTCACTTCGGCAGTGACCTGGTCATTTCAGCGTGTTGACGGCCGACCGGAGCGTGACTCACTCTCCACCGATTTGTGGCACTCTTTAAACTGGTTGCAACACTCTTTAATATGTGCGCCGCTCATAACGTCGTCACCGAAAGCAGTCTAGATCATTTCAAAGGTTTATAATTGGCTGTCACCCAGTTTCTGGCAAAATTTGATGCAGTGATGCTGCTCCAGTCACTCCATCATTTTCCTTGCAATGAAAAACCAATGAGAGCATTGCACACTACCTCTTTTAAATGACGCGTCCTTGCGATCGACGCTATTGGCAGGCGAGAAGAAATGCACGCATACAAACGAAGTTCGGCTGATGCATGCGCGTTTGCTTCAAATGCATCAGGTGCTCGCAAAGAAAAATAGGGTCGGATAGTTTTCTAACAGACCTTGTATAAAATTTTGCAATCAGAAGCCTTTTAGTGGATCCCACCAATTTAGTTGAGGGGTCGCAGTGAAATTAGTAAAGGAGGCAAGTCAAAACCCACTTCTTTTTCAGCAGAAAGCGTGCACCGTCGGATTTTTTACATAACTAGTGCCAAGTTGATGAAGTCCACTGCCCTATCAGAATATAACTAAGTATTTTTCATTATCCTCTTAAGTAATTCAGCAAATCCTTCATTATGAAGGATCACAATTAGCTATGCAGAACAAACATTTAATGCATTGCATTGCAGAAAATGTGCAAGAAGTTAAACATTAACATCTCGTTAGCACAAAAGCAGCTGCTATATTAAGGTTTGTCAAGGCTCCAAAGGAATTCACTTATGCTTGAAAAAGTAGCATGGCTACGCTCATAACTGACATCAGTGACCTTCAACATCCCGCCTGCAAATGATCAACGCTGCATGCCGACCCCAGGCTAAACTAGTGCAGAAACAAGCAGCAGGTTTCCTTATAAATGATGCTGGGAAATGCCAAACAGCAATGTGATCAGAACATACCTAGTATTGAACGATGTATCGTGGGCGGAAGTATAGCCTCTCCTTGAATGTCTTGCTCAAGAGGCACCAAAGAGCACAAAGAAAATTAAACCATGATTACAATATGCCCTTACGTAAATATGGAGTGCAGCTGAACTCAATGGGTTCAGACACAGTGTTATCACCATTACATCACTGATAGCACTTAGCTACTTTAATGCCCCCCTGTAAAGTCGTTTGTGCCTCGTGGCGCACGTTTTTCGCGCATAGGCCGCATTTAGGGTTGACAACTATCGAGCGGTAGGGGGCATTGTGCTCGCGAGCATTTATTCCACGATCATCATTATGGTTAGTGTGGAGAACGGCAGTTACGGTTGGACAACGGCAGTTATGCGAGTTGGCAAGCCTGGGTGGTGGCGTATGAGAGGTGAGCGGTCCTTGCGGTTGCGTAGCAGTTGGCGCGAACGGTCGTTTCTTGCGGTGTGTCCGTGGTGGACGGCACCGCGGGTCGTCTGCCGTGGGCCCTCGTGGTGAGTCGAGCGTTAGCGGCGCCACCTTCGCTCTACTTTGTGTTTGTTAAGTTATTTATTGTATGGTAATATTGTGTAAGGGCACTTTTGTGTGACCCATCTCACGTAATTGTTTACCAAATTGACCTCGTCAATGCGTAATACTGCACTTCTCACTGCACTTCCTGAAAGTAGCTGACACGAGTGACACATCTGGAAATCCTTGTTCAGTCTATAGCTATGCGCCTATGACAAAATCAGTGATCTCGCATTACGTTGCCAATGTGAGCATAGTCACGACAACAAACTACTTCTACCCATTACACCACTGAAAAAGGTTTACACGATGAGGAAAATACGAAAACCTGCTGTAATAGATGTTTATTCTGTTGTAATTTTCATTATTACACCATAATACAGAAAATTCTTGCAGCGTGTCCACATACCACAAGAGTGCAGTCATTATATTATCTTCTAAGGCCGTGACCTGTATTGCAAAATTTTAAACAGGAGGTTGTTCACTCCACGTTTCAGTGCAGAAATCGTGTTGCCTTTGGCTTCCAAACCTTCTACAGCCATATATTACCCATGGTGAGGAATACATTTGTATCGTTTTTGAAAATAGGGAACGCCAGCTTAGTTATAGTACGAAGCAGAAGGTGAACACATTCAGAAAACGCACGTTAGCGCTAGTAGCATGTCTCCTTGTTCAAAGATTTAAATGAACCACCCCAGAGGGCAGGGCCGTTTAGTAGCAATAAAAGAAACTAGAATACTTTGCCATGTGCCTGAATTTTCTGTGTTTGTAGTTTTACCAAGAACGCTGTGTGCTCCGCCTTTATTTACCATCCTACTCGTCAGCATGTTGAAATTGATGGCTGTCTGGTCCAAGTTCCGAATTTTCAAGTGAAGATTTTGCGGAACCATCCCAAGCCTATCGCAAACTTGTGAAAGTCTACGACATTTTTTCTAGCAAAAACGCAGTCACTGACACAGTTATGCATGCCTCTTCGTCAAGGCATGAGGCAAGCCCATCGTTTCTGATGACGAGAAGTGGTTTTGGGTGTTGGGGTTAGATTAACAAGCAGCATGAGTGGCACAGTGATGACGAATGTCATCAAAACTGCTTTACAAATATTGAGGGTTCCGTGTATGTTATCACTCTTCAGTGTGCGAGAAAATCCAAGCTGAGCTTTGTAGAACATACACGTGGATCCACAAACTCTGAAATTGCATGAATAGAACTGTACTTGTACGCTTAAACACATGGCATCACAGACACAATGCCTTGTAAATATTGCAGTGGAAGGGAGTGGTGGTTAACAGCCCTTGTAACGTAGTTTGCGCTTCGGGGCGCACGTGTTTCACGCATAGGCCACATTTAGTGTTCACAACAATCGAAGGGTAGGTGGCGTTGTGCTAATGAGCATTTATTACCACGATCATCATCATCATGGTTAGTGCAGTGGTGCTGGAAGTGATGCCTAGCAGAAGACATGGGTGCGGGCAATGAGAGGTGACCGCTCCTTTCTGGTGCGTTGGATTGGATCGAACGACTGCCTGTTGCGGAGGGTCTGCGGTAGACGGCACCGTGGGTTGTCTGCCATAAGCCCTAGTGGCGAGTCGAGTGTTGGGGGCACCACCTTCACACTACTTTGTGTTCGTTATGTTATTGATTATATGGTAATATTGTGTAAGGCTGCTGTAGCGTTTTCACTATCGAGGTATACTAATTACGCTAAGAATATTGTTGATCTAAAAGCAAATAAATACATGTGTTGTTTCGATTCGGTTTAGCTGTGTCTGCCTTGTCCCTTCACTTTAGGAGTTGGGCGCTCTTGCCTTCGAGACCCCATAACATCCGCAGATTCGCCGTAGAGCATTGTGTCATTATCTGGTTCCTACTTTATAACAGACATACTGTCATGGTAAGTTGAGCTACAGCTTAGCAGTGATCACAATCTACCATATGACATCAGCTTACTTAGTTATGCTCTAATTCAAGGGCGATATCATGGACTTTGTTTGCTGCCATGACCACTGCGTGTCGTGTGTCGCAGTCATCGTGTCTGCTTTGGTTCCGGCAGGTCCAAAACTCGTGAGGGAGCTGCCGGTAAGGCGCACAGTGACCGTAGTGGGCGCAATGTAAGCGCCAAGATCTAACGTACACATCCACTACTTGTGAAATGCAAGCATCTCTTTTAGGTTCAATGCTTGCGCATTCTTGCTCCCCCTTGTACGTTGTCTACACTCGATCGTTGCGGGTTCTAAACAAAACTTTCTGCATCATATCACAGCTAGACAAACACTGCAATTACAGCTCGTTAATGTACAATGCCCGAAATTTTATTTACACTCCAAAAACTTAGAGTTGTTGGACATTTCGGACTCCATAAATGCGCTGTCAAGGTTCTAGGAGCACTAATTCAATTTATCAAAGATTTTTTGGACAAACGTATGCCCGAAAGTATGATTTTTGTACGAAATCCGTCATTTTGTACTAAATCCCTCAATTTCGGAAGCTGCCATGTTGAAGTTTGCATTTGTTTGGTATTTAGAGGCTACCATAGCTGTGTGGATACCAGGATCGGAAGACACACAAGCTTCAAGTATCGGAGGCCGTGTCCAATCTTGTCTGGCAAAACTGTCGTGGGGACGCACCTTTTCTAACAAGGGTGTCCCTTGTCAATTTTGTTATTTAAATGCGTTACAATAGATCTCCTATTATACGCCCCTGGTTTCGCAATGGCCCACATTTTATGACGAATTGGTTTCCTCCCGAGAAAGCTTCTACAAAGATAATGTATCAAAAACCTTGTTTCACGACGCAGTTCTACGCCGATCCTGCACCTTACGAAGAGTTTCTGATTCCATCTGAGAAAAAAAAAAAGCACATTTACTAAAATCAAACGTCAACCAAATGTTCGCGAGTACAAAATATTAACTTGCGTTCCCCTAAGTTGTCGATTAGTAAAGTTGAAAGTGAGTCAAGATATCATCTTCGAATTGAGAATTATTTTATAAATTCATGCGCTTCTACTTAGGCTTCAACCAACCACATACGTAGTTGGGTACGTTAGCTACTCAGGCTCTATCCGCACAGAGTAAATCAGCGGACTGAAAAGCTGATCTTCCTTACTTTTGGTGTATATAAACGTTCCCTGGTCAAATACAGCTGATCCCCGGCCTTTGTCGCATTTGCAGTCATAGGCTTGCACACGCACAAGGGCACGAAGCAGCTATTAACACCGTGAATGATTACTTCCACTTGACGTTCATACTAACAGCGTGACATTACTAGTTGCACTTCACAAGCCAACAAATCGCAACGCGCCCAGCTAAGCCACATGCGAAGGCACTGTATGCAAACTCTTGGTCCGTCGCCATTATGTTGATAGCAATGACGCTGTGCCCGACTCGTCCGACGGGAGGCTGTTCCAATGTGGTTTTGGTTGCACACGCAGGCAATTTTCAGATCTTGTTTATTGGTAAAAAGATGCGGGCTGTATTCACTTTTTACTAAGTTGAGAATGAAGATTCGCTCGCGCCTCTTCAAACTAGTATGTAATGCTGCTATTAGTTGCCATTGGCAACATTAATTTAATTCACTTTCGTGCAGAGGCACAAGGTCCTGCTCTGAGCTTACTCAGGCAGTCTGTACCTGTTTTTTGGGCAAGGCTTATTGTCGCTGTCTATCATCTTAGTTTTTCAATGAAGTTGTGCCCGCCTGAATTATACACAACGGTATTGCGTAGTCCTTTGAAAGTCATATATTCCGAGTCCCACTGTATCTATAAGGATTACAAGCCAAATGAGACGGCAGTGGTCTCGGCTCAGCCTCTCATTTGCCAAGCAAGAAAAACATGTTGAACAGCCATTACCGGCATTGATGTATGTAGATATATACTAACAATGACCGACAAAAAGATCTGCAGGGATTGATAGACATCAGTGGTAATGAGAAAGAAGGGTTAGATTTGAAGTTTCGATAGAAAAGATGAGCATGGCAGATGGCCACGGCAGCATTGCGCCCATTTCGCAGGCTCACCGAGTGAGGAGGATTTGATTGATATGTGGGGTTTAACGTCCCAAAACCACTATATGATTATGAGAGACGCCGTAGTGGAGGGCTCCGGAAATTTAGACCACCTGGGGTTCTTTAACGTGCACCCAAATCTGAGCACACGGGCCTACAACATTTCCGCCTCCATCGGAAATGCAGCCGCCGCAGCCGGGATTCGAACCCGCGCCCTGCGGGTCTGCAGCCGAGTACCTTAGCCACTAGACCACCACGGCGGGGCCGAGTGAGGAGGAAGGACGGTTGCTTGGGCGTCAGAGTAATAGCACCGACGCGGAGGCGTAGCTCCAAGCTTTAGCCGGCCGCGCAAGCTCCGTATAGAACACGCATCCTCGTCAAGTGTGCATTGAGTTTCCCGCCAGGAAAAACATCGTCACTATCCAATTTGCTGCCTCGTCCACAAATTTAAAAGCTTTTCAACTCTCTGACGTGAGCTTTTGGCTTTGCTGCTACTACGCGGACTTGTACAAGCTCAACTCATTTTGGCGTTGCACGTGCCAATTTCCGTTTAGACGCGGCTTCACGCAGCAGGTCACATTGGCGCAACATGGCGCTATTGGCACAGCACTTCCATCCCTTATTGTACCACGTACGCTGCTTTTGGATCAGTGCTTGAGTGTGATCGTTTCAATAATAAATCTTCAGTTTGTCTTGTACAAACTTCTAACGACAACATGCCTAACGGTAGGCTAAGCCTAATCACTGTTTGTGCTTTTCTTTTCGACAGGCGGTCGCGGCAATCATATTGCGGTTTTGTACGGAATCGACGTAACTCTTTTCTGTGGCTCTACTTAAGGCAAAAGGGGCTTGGGTGGCACTTGTAACACTCGAATGGTGGTAAGCGATTTGATTGCAACTTCATGTATATCGGGTGCGAGTCCTCTAAATCGAACAATCGGTGTCGTTCAGCGCAACATTAATCTATGTGGCCTGCAACATAATTGGTGAATTTCCGCGAAAGCACTGTCTTTTTGTGGTTTTTTAAAAATTATTTAATTTGCAACACGGGTTTTCAGATGTTAATTTTTTTTAAAACTTGAATGCATTGCCTTCCTTTACTCTCCGACACAGGAGAGTGCATGCTCAACAGGTTTTGCGCTAGTGGACCCTATGAAGAGAGTGTTTCAGCTGCAGAGTGGATATTCGTGACTTCGGCAATGTATCCGTTATGAACGTTTTGATGATAGAAATAAAATTTTCGGGAATTTCACTCTGCCTTATATAACTTAGAATCTTTAACACTCTGGGCAACTCTGTGCAAATTTAATCAAAAAATAAGTTTATTTTGTCAGTCGTGCCAAAGAGATTTCTAGCGTTGCGCATGGTATCTTTCTTTCTCTTTTTCTTCTCTTATCCTCGTGTTGAAATTGCGTTGAACGCGTTACGAAAGAGCGTATACACGTGTGTATGTAGACCTGTTTATATATACTTGTGTATCGAGTATGAAAATGTTAATCCATGAAATCCGCATTTTCATTCATAGGCACATATTATTTGCGTGAATTTATAAAGATGTCTTGGTGCATACAAACGTTTTTGTTTTGTTATCGCAACTGTATTTAGTATCGCGTAGAACTGTGTTTTTAATGTGTTGCGGTCACTCTTTCTCTTAAATGTGCTGCTGTCATTTATGAAAAAAAAGGGCAGGACCTGTATTAATTTGCAGTAGCTTTTAGTACTGTCCCCTCTCTTTCGAATGAAAAATAAATTTGATTTATTGATTGATTGATAGCTGCAATTTCAGGCTAAGAAATTTACATTCTCCGCCAAGCGTTGATGGCGACGTTGGTGGTTACGGAAACGAATTTTTGTCTTAAGTTCTCTCGTCTCACCGATAGATATCCGCTTCAGTCAGCGAACCAATCAGCGCACAGCGTCGTTACTTTATCTGGTCGATAGCATCTCACAAGCGTAGGACGGGTGCCTAGAATAATTCAAGTATATTATCAGCCCTATAGTTGGGCTCTGCACACTTTGACGTATGGAGAAAACTTCAGGTGACCAACGTGGGCTGAATGAATGAAACCATGTTTATTCCACTTTGTTCGCGCCGAGGGCGCTGCGGTGGACAGTCAGGGCACTATAGCAGGGGGGGGGGGGGGTAGAGCTGCCTCCGTTTTATTACCGGACGTCATGGAGGCAGCTAAGTGGGGGCCGCTTGAATGGCTTGAATCTTGTGGCTGTCGCGGAGCCGGTCGCCAACCGGTGGCGCGGCCGGGTCCTGGAGGAACATGATGAGTGCTCGCCAGAACTCGATGGCGCGATCAGGGGGCGAAGGCTCCGGGCAGGCCCATGTCCGGAGAGAAGAAGGCCAGGGTCCCCGTTTTATGGTGGCCAGGGCACGGAGCCTAGGCGGGTTGTACACAGGGCACTCCCAGCACAGGTGGTTGAGATCAGCCCGGCAGTTGCACGTGGAGCAGAGACCTGTCACGGGTGGTGGCGTGTCACCCCTGTGGAAACGGTTCAGCAAGAAAGGAGTAAGGAGTGTTCCTGCCTGAATTCTCCGAAGCAGGACAGACTCTCTCCGTGTGAATATCTTCGAAGGAAGCAATGGTATCGAGAGTGGATTACCCACTGCTGTGAGGTAGGCGGCGCGACGTTGTTTGGTAATGTGCTTATCTGCTATCGGATCTGCTAGCTCGGGTGGGGTAGCCAGAAAAGTGGAAGGAGTATCGGAAGCTCTGGCTAGCGCGGTGAGGAGATGAGCGCGCGCTAATCTGTGAGCCTTCTCGTTTCCGGGGATACCGCAATGCCCGGGGACCCAGTGGATGGTAACGTCATGACCACATTCGCGGAGCAGGCGCGTCTGGTGTCGGATCTTCTGGAGTACAGGATCTGTGTAAAGAACATTAGCGCATGCCCGATGGGCAGCCTGGGAATCAGTGTACACACGATGGTGAACAGGGTCAGTTTGAGGTGACAATCGCACTCGTGGAGTAAACGAACGCGAAATGCGGCAGTTTGTTCAAGCTTTTCTCGTCTCACGTATCATGTATGGACTGCCGTATCATCCGGTCAACCGTACGCAGATAATCAAACTCGACCGGCTGCTTAACGAGGCCAAACGCATGGTTACCGGACTACCAAGGTACACACGCCTGGATGCGCTCAAGAGCTGCAGCAAGCTCAATAATCTGACCGAGCTCGTCGACATGCACATCCACACACAGGAAACGAGGCTTCGCGCAACAAATGCTGGGCGATACACGCTTATGCTTCTCGGGTATGACATCAACACACTGCCCATGCTGCCTAACAAAACGCCGCCTTGGGAAATCACGGTACTCACCGACGGCAAGCCACTTCCGTTGAATATGGACCCTAATCAGCGAGCACGGCGCCTTAACTACGCCAAGAGACATGCTAGGGCCACGAGTTCACTCCCCATGACTGAACGCGTCGTATACACTGACGCTGCACTTCCTGCAGACGGTACCAGTAACACTTGTTATGCCACTGCGTGGTACGACCAGACAAACAGAAATCAGAGCCGACGTTATCATGCTTCAGCAGATGCGATGTATAGCACTCGAGCAGAGCTAGTGGGCATCTCAGATTATTTGGAGTGGGCCAACGTGGGCTGCATTTCTCTCCGAATTGCAAATGGCGCAGCTTTTGCGCCCATGTGCTCGGAAAACTTGCTAGCGATAGCCAGGTTTGGCAAGAAAACATGACAGCCTATTTTCTTTAAGAGCTGTCAGTTTTGAAGCAACAAAAGTACACTTATGGTGCATTATGCCTAATTAGAAGTTTCAATAATTTGAAGTTTTTTGTGGTTCCAATGAACATCGCATGAATTGTAGTTGACCGTACACAAATATTTTTACCACTGAAGAAGAACTCTTGAATTACGCGCGTAAGGTTAGGTTCTCCCATATCATTTTGTTGTGGGACATGGTTTCTCCCAGCATTGTAGAGAGGAGCTTCAAGAAATTGGGGCATTCAAAAGTGCTTAATGGCACTGAGAATGACGAGCTTTTGAAGAACGGTGACACAGCGGCCGCGAGAATTTCCCATCGGACATCTCAATCAGGGATTCTGAATAGATCACGTGTGACTAGTTTTTGCTGGTTTAGGTCTGTGTTAATACTGTGAACCAGAGTACACCTTATTTATGCTTTTTATTTTTATTATTTATTTATTTATTTATTTATTTATTTATTTATTTTATATTTAGTATTTTATTTCTATATTGCCTGTGTTGGGACCACATTCGCTGACACCTTTTTCGTACTCCGAAAATTCGGACTTACTGGATATTCGGACTTACTGGAATTCGGACTTCCCGAATGCACTGTCAAGATTCCAATGCAGTAATGCACTTTCACTACCTATTTTTCTAACAAAATAACGTTTCAAAGATTGACTTTTTAGAATCAGCAATTTTTCCTGAGCTATGCCACTGAATTTCGGTAACCACCATGCTGGATTTTTGATGGCTTGGTTGAGTTCGGCTTGCAGCGGCTGGTTGTGTGGCATTCGAATTTGGAAGCACGTACATGCTTCCGATTGCAGAGGTCATATCTGATCTTTCTTGTGCGCACTATCTTTCAATTTTGGAGGCCATGTCGTATCTTCCTTAGCTAGTAAAATGGCAGCAATTCTTTTTCAGTCAACCTTATTATCACGATTACTACAATGGTAGGTTTTTATATTCTGTGTGTTTGTTTTTGTGGTCGTCATTGCACATGTCATATTAGTCGTGTTACTAGTGTGCCACGTGTGTTTGAGATGCCCTGCACGTAACATACTTGTTGCTCTTCTAGATTGCTCAGGAGCACTCCAGAGGGAGAGGGGGGGCACAGTGCTTTACTACTGATCTGGGAGTTGTGCTCAGCGAAGCGCGTTCAATTACGCAAAAGCAAACAAAAAACATTGGGTCGTGACATCATGGCCCGCTTGACCACATCGGCGCACCGAACCAACCAACACGTTCCCAGCGTAAAAATAAGAAACTAAGTGGACAAAATGTAAAGTAACAGGACTCTTAAACAAGCTTGATTATGTTTCAACGTGCTTGTGAACATATTGATATGTTTGAAGAGCCATGCAGGGACTGCGTACAGACCTTTCAGAGCGTCAGGCGGGCGGCCTTGTTAAATGTAATTCAGGGGCTAACTCTATTACAGTTCATGCACGGACTCAGATATGCGCGTCCTAAAGCAGATCTTCGGGGGCAACATTGGTTGCGGTGAAATGCACTCCATCTATCTCAGTTGTATCGAGAGTTGCGAAAACTGCGTAACTTCAAAATGGCGTTTCGCAAAAAAAAGATGGGAAAGAGGCAGCACGCTGCTCGCCAGCTCCAGCCATTCAGCCATTCAGAGTAGGCCTGATTGGACATGTCCACGAATTGAAGGACATTGCGAGAATTGCTCTCCAGGAACACGCGGGTTCGATCGCAGCCACGAGAGTGGCATTTTGATGGTGGCTGAAGGCTAACATAATGCAGACTATCTGTGCAGGTAAAAAAAGCTTAGACCTTGTTGTTAAACCTGGCCAAACAGGCTAGACGTTGCATGCATCTTTTTGCGACCGGCATGAAGTCTTGTTTGCTTGGTTCTACGGAGCCACTAGCATTGCCGCCCACAATGGTCAGCGGCAGCGATTCCTAACGCGCTTTCTCACAATGTTACCTTAGCCCAAATAGAACCGAAATTGCTCGTCCCGAAGAACAGCATAAAGCATTGCATTCTTTGTGATTTTTTTTTCCAGGCTTAACCATTTTTTTCGCACTGATGTTAGATTTTTTAGACTATTTCGCGATCTCCGCCAGTTCCGGAAAATGGGTTGGCGACTGAATATACCATAGAATATAACTTTCGAGGCTTTTGTTAAATCAGCGTAATGTGCGCAACCCCTTCTCAGTGCTCTAAAATCACGAAAAAATGTGCACATATATACCAGTATTTACAGTAATTCTGAAGCAGTGCAATAAAGCCAACATGCACATTGGAATTTACACTAAAAACACAGTTACTTCTTTAGATCTTTTATAGTGAATTATACAATTTATCGAATACCAGTTTTTAGAGAGTTCGATATATGCAGGCTCGACTGCATTATATTCATACCCTATGAAATAAAAGTGGGTATACTTGCATTGTCAAACCTCTTTTTATTTTTTGTGAAGAGATAACTCACGATTTCCTGCCAGTAGTTGTCCAAGTCCGTAGTCCTCTGGCTTTTGTTCAAGCGGAAATGCCGATTGCCTTTGTTTTTGTTCTGGCAGTCTTCACAAATTGACTTGATATCGTACTGTAATAGAGATATCAGTCTTTAAAAAAAAGCTAGCGAGCCACTTATATATGGTACAAGTCAACCTGTCTAAGCAACCATTCTCATATTATTTGGCAGTATGCAGGGGTGAAGCTACCAAAACAAAATGTGAAACTGCCAAAACGAAACAAAATTTTCGGAGCAGAAAAATATTACTTTTGGAGCACTAAAGTGCGAAATTGAAGCAGTATAAAAAAGAAGGCTTACATTTAGAAGAAATAAATGCATGTGCAAAACATCCAACCATATAAATCATACAATATGAACATAAGCACTGCTATTTCAATAAAAATAGTATTCTAAAAGCAATCAATGAAGTCCACATTAGCATTCTCCATGTGAGTCGAATGCTTTTACTCACTCTGAAAATCCACATGTAGCTCTGTCAAGCTAGGGACCTTGACCTTCGGGAGATTCGCAAAACCAAGGATTAAGGGTGGCGACAAAAGAAAAAAAACGGCCACACAGGCGCGTCTGTTTTTCTTCTTTAGGGCAGCCAAAACGTCATTCACTTCGCTGCCCCAAATGATGGCCCGTAGCTTTTTTAGACGTCAGTGATCATGCGAATACCCAATTATGCGGCGCATGAGCGCATGAGTAATTGAACAAAATGTGCTGTGTCCCTTGACTGGTGCCAATAGCCTCTTCCAAGTATAATACACTTTTTTGCGAAGCACCTCTGTACAGCGGCGAAGCTTGCTAAGCAGCGTTCTGCATGATTTTTAACAAGGTCAGCCGATTCCCGAACAGCAGCACAACCCCCCTATCCCGTACCCCACCCCAACCTTTCTTCTTTTCTTTCTTTGTTTAAGGCACAGCTTCCTGGCTCGCTTACAAGGCACGTTCTACCAGATGAAGTAACAATGCGCACGCCCGTTGGCCCGGCGATGGCGCCGGATCGCCGAGACAACCCAACTTCAAGACTGAAAAATTTCTTAAGTGTCATTGCTATGGGAACCAACATGGTGGCTGGCAATGACGGCATTCGGAGCACGTCGACCTTGTTCGTGCGCGAAAAGACTGCATACGTTCCTAGCACGCCGTAACCACCTTTGCTGACTAGCAAATTCATATTTCCCGCGAAGCAATGATGGCTAAAGCAACGCTCTTTTTTTTCGCATGACGTTCCGCCGTCTTACTGATAAGTATCCACCGTGGTCACCAGCATCACTTCATCTTATAATTTATCAGGTCAATCGTATCTCGCAATTGTCCTCACCTAATGAGTGCATAAATTACACCGTGGCTTAATTGATTGATATGAGGGGTTTAACGTCTCAAATCACCAAATGATTATGAGAGAAGATGCAGTGAAGGGCTCCGAAAAGTTTGACAACCTGGGGTTCTTTGACGTGCACATAAATTTGAGGACACGGGCCTACAGCATTTTCGCCTCCATCGAGAATTCAGCTGACGCAGTTGGGATTCAATACTGCGACAGCTGCTCAGCAGCAGAGCACCTTAGCTACCAGACCACCGGGTAGGGCCTTACACCGTGGCTTAGGGTTGGGGTCTGCGCGCTTGGCTTGATTGATGACGCAAAAAAAGAGGGGCCCAATGTGGCCTCCATTCCTCGCTGAAATTAACGCACCTGAGATAATTTTGAGGCTGCTCGGACATTTTCGCTCATCACGGTGTAACTTAAGCGAATTTCACTGGTTTGTTGGAGTTCTCTGCAATAGTAGAAAACTGTATATTTGGCACACTTGGCGCAGTTTTGCACCCCTGAGCATGCCATTGAACCCGTTTCAACAACATACCCTCCACTCAATCTTCTGAAGTCATGATTCACCACTCGGGCAATATTTCAGCATCACAGGTAACCGAAATTACAGAAGAGTTTTGGTTAGGTATTATGGTGCCTCGAAATACATCGCATATATTTTTATTACTGCTACCCTAAAAAACTGTTCAATTTGATACCGAGGAAGCAGTTTCTCAGTGACATGTAATGACAGTGCGACGTCACGGGAAGACAGCAATTCACAACGTTCAAGCAGCAGATCCACTATATCCTCATGGTACACGCAAATAAAGAGTAAATTAACATCCAGTCACCCCGACAGTGACCTCCAATTTAAACTGTATGCTGGACGCATATGAGCAGACACAGTGGATCTGTGTTGACTCATTCAGATAATGCCCATTGCGATGGGGCTAGCATGCTGATGCTCAGAGACGATAAGTTTAAAATCAAATAAAATATTTCATAAAAGTTTGCTTGCTCCAGTGTGGGGAGTGCGTTAAAGAGACACTAAAACATTGACTGGGTCAAGATTGACAAACGGCACTCTGGGAACTCTAATTCCATATGTTTTGCTATTGTAAGTTCACTATAAGCGGATAAATTCAAGGTTGATGTTTCATGCCCGGTCGTGAACCCTCTCATGCAGCCCTTAGGGAGGTAAAATGTGCTCCAGGCATCCTAATGGGCGGGAACAGCTTTGCAGTCAGCCCTAGCACACCACACCCCCCAGATATGTGTGGACCTCGTACCTAACAAGACTAGCTCTGAGATTGTGCACAAAGGTCAGCAACTAACCACGTGCTGCAGAGAAGACCATTTGAGACCTTAAACAAGCAAAACCCGGAACGGCCGCATGTCTCAAGCTGACACAAAGCAATGTCACTGTGAGAGCTTCAAACTGAGGCAGTGTCTTCAAACTTAAAGCTTGTTTGCTCGTCCCTCACTTCAGGTGCAGATGCAAGAAGGCACGCATTTCTCATGGTGCAGTTGCACACCCATGTACGCGTAACACGACCACCATAGGAAAAACTAGCAACACCGGATGCACCCCTGTCGGATTTAACAAGAGAAGAAAAACCAAAGCTGCTAGAAACTGGCTGAAAATGTCACTTTCACAAGTTATACACATGGCAAACATTCAGCAATGAGCAAGTATACTGACTACACTCATATTTCCAAGCTGACACCAAAATTTATTATATGACACGCAAGGGTTGGTGTAACTAAGAAATTATTAACTGACGCATCCCCTTGAGTGACGGGCATTTCCCTCAAGTGAGTCACCCAAGTACGCTTTCGCAACACATGCACGTAGGTTTGCACCAAGGTCAGTGAAATATCACTATGTTGCCCAAGCATGCAAGTTCAAGCTGATTTTGAATGTTTAATGGCTAGACAAACAACAAGGAAGTGAGACAACAACGTGAGAGAGCTCGTACTTGTCGGGCCGGTGCACCGGGCACAAAAAATTGCCCGCAGCTTCCCTCGGTGGAACACTGAGGAGGATGCGGAGCATATAATTGGTTAACGGAGTGTTAAAGTGCGACTTACTTGGGTCGATGGCTAAATTGGTTAACGTGGTTGTGAAATGGGGTGTTAAATTGCGACTTACTTGGGTCGATGGCTAAATTGGTTAACGTGGTTGTAGGAGAGGGTGTTAAATGAGTGAACACGTACACACGTATGCGAAAGGGCGGCGCTGGTCGAAGGGACGTCGATCATTGTGTTTGTGGATTCGTTGGAATTCATTTCACCACGACCTTGGACGTCGACGCGCCGTACAAAGCAACCGACGAGCGGCAACTGAGCGAGCGAGCGCCGACCTTGAGTATATATACAGCGCGACGGCGCATGCACTGTCAGCTGTTGAATGTTCTCGAAGCGCGACGGCGCATGCGCGTCCACTGGAGAATCAGGAGAATTGTAGATGTCGAACGCGGTGTGTAGAGGAGGAAGGGTGCACAGATGGTGGAGGAGTGAAGCGCGCGCGGTGTGTAGAGGAGGAAGGGATGCACAGATGGTGGAAGAAGGAGGAGGAAGCTTGCGGACGGCGCCGCACTACAAGCCTCGAGTATTAGATGCTCCGCATCTAAAACAATTTCCTGTTTCTGTTAGGAGTGGCGTGCACCTCCAGGCTTACAAACACTGCATTTTGGAATAGCTATAGCAATACACGGATGATGCGAATATGGCCAGTTTACGCGGAGGCTTATGCAACAAGATTGTGAATCTTGTTGTGGCCTAGCAACGAATGTTGTATTTGTATTGCACTTGGGAATACGCATACTGTTATTCTTGACTACATAATACGTCTCTGAGTTGTCTTGTTTAGGCTATTATGTACACTTTAGTGATTTGCTCACGTTGGTGCACCTTTTGGCACTATTGCGATTATAGATTTTATTGTCGTTTGGCACGAAGATATCATGCTAAGAATGCTTGTAGTAGTACTGTACAACACCCTGTGTTTCTGAGTGTTAGCTTTTTTTATGTAACAGTAAGCCTGCATCACTGAATAAATTTTATTTTTGGACCCAGGACTACCCTTTGGCTACGAATCCAAGCAGTATGATGATGTTTTGTGTTGTATGATTCAACAAATAAAAAATAAAAAGGTGCATTATAGCTGTATACGCTGCAGCTGCGCTGGTAGAAACAGTGCGTGCTCGAGTATTCACTAGCGCTTGCCAGTGAAAATTCCAGCGCTGCCAGTGCTTCACAGTGCGCACCAGCATCACAGTGGTTCAGCCAGCGCCCCTACCAGTGCGACACAGCTTTTTCCCAGTGCGCCCAGCGCAGTGCCCGTGATTACAAGCGTGTACCAGTGTCTCCAGCGTGTACCAGTGCCAAAAGACGTACAGGCATCACGCTGTTTTTGCAAAAGGGAGCTCTATCACCTAATGGTTGGTCCCTCAGCTAAGCTAACACACAGTGAAGCGCAGATTCTAATTTGATGTGCATGCTACATGGCATAGAACTATGTTTGACGTGCAGCCGTGAATGGCAACGCCCGTGGGCAGTGCCGGCTTCAGCTACAAACACACAAACTACGTATGATTTCAAAGAGGCCACTGTCGTGGGGCGAGACTTGGACACGCCAAGAAGCACCATGCGATGGCAAAGCGCGTCCACAAGGCGCTCTCGGTGACGCTGGTGATGCGAAACGTTCGCGGGTCCTGCCTCCGCGCACGGGCACTCACGGGGCAGTACTACAGTTGGTTGCACACGACAAAAAAGAGCACCTCAATAATCTACAGAAGTGTCGGAAGCGTATTTTACTTAACTAAAAGCTTATAACACCGAAATGGGGCAACGCAATCAACGACGAAACACTAGCTCATCGGGCTTAAGCCTATACACGAAATTCGATGCAGCGACGCACCGGATCTAGGAGCCCTAGCCGATAACCTTCAATATCAAAAAAGCTAAATGGTTGAAAATATGAATCTGTATCTTTCGGTAACGTCTGCTAGAGTCACAAGCCCGAAACGTGGTAAAAATAGGATTGACATACCTTCCATTGCTTGTCTTCCGCCGCCCTGGTGGTAGAAAACTATCCGACGGTTTCACCAGTTCCAAATGTGCCACGACGGATGAGCACAAGAGTGGCATGTGCCGCACGTGGTGACGCTTGGTGGCCTACTATTGCCTACTAATGCTACTATCAGAGTTTCTCGCAATGTTTGTGAGACCACTATGTGGCACGTGGTGGCGACACCAAGGAGTATTTCATAAAGTCCTTGAAAAATAAATTTTTCAGGGACTTTAGTATTTCAAAACTACTGTGGAGTCCTAGATACGCTGCCGACGCAGTCAAAGACTGTCAGACTGTCAAAGTGACAAAATGGATACAAGCGGCTGTCCGCGATAAATATGGGCCGAAAACTTCTACTTAGGAAAAACTGACAGTTTTAGGGGTGAAGCTGCTTAAGCTGTGGGTCATGCGTCTGAGATATATGTATAGTGGTAGTAGTATTAGTAGTCGTACAACTACGTAGCCACCTCTTGTTTAGTTTTTGGAATGTCCACTGGATGGCGGTACTTCAATATGATGAATATATGACGAAATTATGCGAGATGGTGGAACATGAATTGTTCACTAGATGGACGGATAAACAGGCGCACGGGCTGATGGAAGGACAAACGGAAAAAAAACGAAAAAAATGGCAGCATATCCACGGAATGAATGATGGAGAGTGGGGCGAAAAATTTGTCCGTCCATTCGTTCTTGCTTCCGTCCGTCCAAACGTCCGTCAGTGTGACCGTCCATGCGTCCATCAGCCCGTCCGTGCATGTGTCTGTTCGTGCGTCCATCCCTGCGTTCGTCCATGCAGCCGCCCCTGCGTCCGTTCATGCGTCCATTCATGCATCTGTCTATGTGTCCGTTCGTCCATCTATACAACACTCCAAGTACCACCATCTCGCATCTTTTCATCATATTGTTGCGAATGTATTTACTACTTTAGAGTAGAAAAGTACTCCAGCAGTCAAGATGGCAGCCGTTGTGTATTTTCGAACAGCCCACCAACGTCGTCGTCTTCTTCTTCGCACCGCCCGCATAGCTGCATAGCCGCGAACCCGCAACATCGACCTCCGGCGGCGAAAAGCGCCGACCCGGCGCTTGTTAGCAGGTGTTGGACGAGATGTACGGCTTGAGGCGAGCGACGTGGACGATGTCGGAAGATGTGGAAGGTATCGAAGGGTTTAGAGGTGCTATTTCATAGGTAACATCAGTTACCTGCCGTAGCACACGATAAGGTCCGGAATACTTGGGTAGAAGCTTTTCAGCCAGACCAACATGCCGCGACGGAGTCCACAGAAGAACGAGGTCACCTGGACTAAAGTGGACGTCCCGATGGTGGCTGTCATAGCTACGTTTCTGACGGAGCTGCGAGTCCGAAAGGCGCTGATGGGCAATCTGACGGGCTTTCTCTGCGGTGCTAATAGCGCGGCGAGCATATGCTGTGGACAGGTTGGCAGGGTTGGGTACAAGCGTGTCGAACGGCAATGTCGGGTCTCTTCCATACAAAAGGTAAAAGGGAGAATATCCAGCAGTGTCGTGGCGTGAGCTATTGTAAGCGAAAGTGACAAAGGGTAGCGCAATGTCCCAGTCACGATGATCCGTCGACACGTACATGGCGAGCATGTCAGTGAGCGTGCGATTCAGACGTTCTGTGAGGCCGTTCGTTTGAGGATGGTAGGCCGTCGTAAGCTTGTGCTTGGTTGCACAAGAACGAAGTAGATCGTCGATTACCTTAGATAAAAAGTAGCGACCGCGATCGGTGACCAGTTGACGAGGAGCGCCATGATGTAAGATGACGTCTTGAATCAAAAAGTCGGCGACATCTGTAGCGCAGCTGCTTGGAAGAGGTCTCGTAATTGCGAAACGGGTCGAGTAATCTATGGCGACGGCGACCCACCTGTTACCGTCGGTAGAAAGAGGGAAAGGGCCCAGCAGGTCGAGGCCGACACGATAGAAAGGCTCGGCAGGTACGTCGATCGGTTGAAGGAGCCCGGCGGGGTGTACCGCTGGCCTTTTGCGGCGTTGGCACGACTCACAAGACCTAACATAACGTTGTACAGAACGGTAGAGGCCGGGCCAGAAAAAGCGTCGGCGGACACGGTCGTACGTTCTGGCAACACCAAGGTGGCCAGCCGTTGGTACATCATGTAGTTGCTGAAGTACGGTCGAGTGCAAATGAGTGGGTATTACGAGTAGTAGTTCGTTTCCCACATGGTGCATGTTGCGGCGGTATAAAATGCCGTCTATGACAACGAACATGCGAAGCGAACTGTCTGTACAGCCTGTGTTCAGGCGGTCGATTAGCTCTCGTAGGGACGCGTCACGCCGTTGCTCACATCCCATGTTGCCGAAAGCAGAGAGCGAGGAAATACAGATGGACGCGTCGTCGGTTACTAGATCTGGAGCGTCAACGGGGTACCGAGAGAGGCAGTCGGCGTCTTGGTGTAAACGGCCAGACTTGTAAACCACTGTGTATGTGAATTCCTGGAGGCGCAGAGCCCAACGAGCAAGGCGCCCCGTTGGGTCTTTGAGGGCTGAAAGCCAGCATAGAGCGTGATGGTCAGTGGTAACTGTGAAAGGCCGGCCATATAAATAGGGGCGGAATTTACCAACTGCCCATACAAGGGCCAGGCACTCGCGTTCCGTAATAGAGTAATTGCGTTCGGCAGGAGAAAGGAGCCGGCTGGCATACGCAAGAACTCGATCGTGACCGGATTGACGCTGGGCTAAAACCGCGCCAATACCGTAGCCACTAGCATCAGTGCGGACCTCGGTTGGAGCAGACGGGTCGAAGTGGGCGAGAATCGGTGGCGTGGTCAGAAGTGTTATGAGCTGGGAAAAGGCCGTGCCTTGATCAGGACCCCACTCAAATGGTACATCTTTCTTCAAAAGATCAGTGAGGGGGCGTGCGACCTCTGCGAAGTTTCTGACAAATCGTCGGAAATATGAGCATAGGCCCACAAAACTTCGAACGTCCTTGACACAAGTCGGTACAGGAAAATCCAGGACAGCTCGGACTTTGTCGGGATCAGGGCGGATGCCGGAGGAGTCAACGAGATGCCCTAGAATAGTAACTTGGCGATGCCCAAAATGGCATTTCGAAGAATTAAGTTGGAGCCCAGCCTCTCGAAATACTGAAAGAATTGAGGAAAGGCGCTCGAGGTGAGACTTAAAGGTTGGGGCAAACACAATCACGTCGTCCAGATAACACAGGCAGATAGACCATTTAAAGCTGCGCAAAAGCGTGTCCATCATCCGCTCGAACGTCGCCGGCGCATTGCACAAGCCAAACGGCATTACCTTGAATTGGTAGAGACCGTCAGGCGTTACAAAGGCGGTCTTCTCCCGGTCGAGGTCGTCCACGGCGATCTGCCAGTAACCGGAGCGTAAGTCTATCGAAGAAAAATAGGTTGCGCCATGAAGGCAGTCCAGGGCATCATCAATACGAGGAAGCGGGTAGACATCCCTTTTGGTGACCTTGTTTAAATGCCGATAGTCCACGCAGAAACGCCAGGTATTGTCCTTCTTTTTAACTAAGACTACAGGGGACGCCCACGGACTCGATGAGGGCTCTATGATGCCTTTTGTGAGCATCTTATTCACCTCCTGTTGGATAACTTGGCGCTCTGATGGTGACACTCGATAGGGACGCCTGTGAATTGGAGCTGCATCACCGGTATCAATGCGATGTTTGACTTGCGATGTTTGACCTATGGGCCTACCGTCAAAGTCAAATATGTCCGAATAGCTCGTGAGAAGATCAGTGAGGTCTTTGACCTGAGACGGCAACAGGTCTGAGGCAATCATCTTAGTTACATTGTTGAGCCGTGTAGATTTGGCTGCGTCGGTGCTATGCGGGTTCGGGGAGGCGACTGTGGCCAGTTCACGTGACACTGATGAGATCTGGCACTCGTGTGACGGCGAAAGAGTGGCGAGAACAATGCCTTGTGGTAGGATTTGAGGGCTGAGTCCGAAGTTCAGAAGAGGAAGGCACGTCTTGTTCGCTGTGACAGTTAATATGGTGTACGGGGAGGAAACGTTGCGGGCCAGTAAAACACCGGGAGAGGGAAAGACCACGTAATCCCCATCCGGAACACTGGGATATGGTTCAACTGTGACACAAGTTAGGGCTTGGGGTGGGAGGCGAACAAACTCAGCGCACGAAAGCTTGTTCTGTACCATCTTCGACTCTTCGGTGGCCGCAGGCAAGTCAAGTTGCACGACGCCGGCTGAGCAGTCAATTACAGCGGAGTGGTCGGACAAAAAATCGAGTCCAAGGATGACGTCATGTGGACAGTGAGCGAGAACATGGAATAGAACGGACGTCTGGCGGTCGGCGAATCTCACACGCGCGGTGCACATTCCGAGCACAGCCGGGGTCGCTCCACTAGCGACACGTACAAATAGGGACTCTGGCGGCGTAAGGACCTTGTTTAATCGTGCACGGAGGTCAGAGCTCAGAATTGAAATATGTGCGCCGGTGTCAATAAGGGCAGTAACAGGAAGGCCATCCACTTCTACATCAAGCAGGTTCTTGTCCGTAGTCAAGGTCAGCAGAGGGTTTTCAGGTCGGGAGTCCAATGCAGCGTCACCTCCGGGAGCTGCATTGCTCAGTTTTCCGAAGAAGGGCGTCCACTAGGGTGGGGCGACGAATAGCGGCGGTGCTGAGGTGACCTGGAGCGACGGTCATGCGGGGACGGCGAACGGCTGGACCGGCGGACTGGTGTCGCAGGAGTGCCATTGTACGGTCCATCGTCACGAGCGCCATACTGCAGGGGCCGGTGGTTGTCGTCACGTCGATAGCCAGGAAACGACCGAGGTGGATACGTGCGGAAACGACAGTAGCGGGAGATGTGTCCTACACCATGACAATGAAAACATATAGGCTTGTCGTCCTGTGTCCTCCACTGAGCAGGATCACGATAGCGGCGGAATCTTTCTGGTGCAGGAGAAGGCGCTATGGTACTGACCCGAGGTTCCGTCAACGAACATACAGGCTGCAGCCCAACGTTTGCCAGCTCCTCTCTCACGACCTGTTGGATCAACGAGATCGTTGGTCGATCATCAGATGGGCGGGTCAGAAAAGACGGAGACGCGGCCTCGATTTCTCTACGAACGATGCGAACTACACTCTCGTTGTTATGTGGTTGACTGCATGGCGGCTGAAGGTCCTCGCAAGATGACGTAGCGGCCGTGTTCGGAAGTCGCAAGAAATTCTTGGCGACCCGGCGACTCTTCAGCTCTTCGAATCGGCGGCACTCTTTGATGATGTCATCAATGGTGGAACAGTCTTTGGAAACCAGTATGTTGAAAGCATCATCTGCAATGCCTTTAAGTAAATGGCTTACTTTGTCTTCCTCGGACATGTTGGGGTCGGCACGATGGCAAAGGGCGAGAACGTCAAGGATGTAGGTGACATATGATTCGGTCGTAGTTTGTGCCCGACCAGAGAGTTCTTTAGAAGCGGCCCGCTGGCGTCCGACGGCCTTACCAAACAGGTCACGAAGCTTCTGTTTGCAAGTATCCCAGCTGGTTATGTCCGCTTCATGAGCCTCGAACCACGCGCCAGCTGTTCCGCAGAGATAGAAGCCAACGTTGGCGAGCATCATCGTAGGGTCCCACCGGTACACTGCTGCAAACCGCTCGAACTTCGGAATCCAGTCGTCAACGTCAACATGGTCGGTGCCGCAGAAGTTGCCAGGGTCGCGCGGTTGCGTCAATACGACCGGCTGTACAGGCTGCGCCGGAGTCGCGGCTGAAACAGGAGCGGCAGAATTGGTTTCTGTTGCCATGGTCGGGCAGTCGAGAACACGTCCGCTTCGAAGTTCCGTCTTGCGTCGTACCCCAGCACCACCACCAAAAATGTTGCGAATGTATTTACTACTTTAGAGTAGAAAAGTACTCCAGCAGTCAAGATGGCAGCCGTTGTGTATTTTCGAACAGCCCACCAACGTCGTCGTCTTCTTCTTCGCACCGCCCGCATAGCTGCATAGCCGCGAACCCGCAACAATATATTTCCCATATAGAAGCACCTCAATCCAGCGGACATTCAAGGACTGAACGAGAGGTGGCACACGCACACTTTTTACGGCTTGTGCTTCGGGTCCACTTCCCACCTTTAACCACCTCGACTTCATGGTATATACTAGTTCACTGTATTCATGGCACTGCGGCCGAACGTTCGCTAAACATTTCGAAAACCAAGGAGGTTACGCCCAGCGAGTATCACGTAGGAAACTTTTTCAGTCAGATAGTGCTCAATGTACATGCCCATGGCTGCTAATGGGAAATGAGAGGCGGAGAATTCGGCTTTCACTTTCTTACGGCTTGCACTTCGTATCTACTTCCCATTTTTAACCACCTCGAGTTCATTCATGGTATATACAAGTTCATTGTATTCATGACACTGCGGCTCCAAGCTCGCTAAACCTTTCTAAAGCTAAGGGGGTTACACCCAGCGAGTATAACGTAGCAACATTTTCTTGTCAAATAGTGCTCAATGTACATGCCAATGGCTGCTAATGGTGATCGCAGCCTGCGCATTAACTAAAAGCCGAATGCTCCTGTCTCTCATTCCCCATTAGCAGCCATTGACATGTACATTGAGCACTATTTTTTATTGTTCAACAACGCACAGAAGTCTCTCACCAGCACCACCTTGGAGGTCAAAATGTTATACTTGTTACATTCTACGGGGGACGAACGGGTGCCGCTATAAGAAGCTTTGCCCCTAAAATGGACGGAAGTGCAGATGGACTGATGGACGGTACGCCCCACTTATCATCATTCACTGCAAGGATATGCTGTGATTGTTTATTGCGATGGCGATTATAGGGACATTCTCGGCTCGTTTTTGCCATCGCCACCTCCGCCATTCACTTCACTTGACTTCACTTCACTTTATTGCCCCGCCGTGGTAGTCTAGTGGCTAAGGTACTCGGCTGCTGACCCGCAGGTCGCGGGTTCGAAACCTGGCTGTGGCGGCCGCATTTACGATGGAGGCGGAAATGTTGTAGGCCCGTGTGCTCAGATTTGGGTGCAAGTTAAAAAACCCCAGGTGGTCGAAATTTCCCGAGCCCTCCACCACGGCGTCTTTCATAATCGTATGGTGGTTTTGGGACGTTAAACCCCACAAATCAAATCAAATTTTCACTTTATTACCTTAAAGACCCCCTAGAGTGGGTATTACATAAGGGAAGGGAAACATACAACAAATGTAATACATATGTAGGATGGGTACAAGTATGAACAGGGGTAACCAATATAGAAATAAAATAATACATGTGCAGGATTAGTATACATATAACAGGCGTAACACCTTGCAAAAAAAGAAGACAAAGTGAGAACCAGTAGCACAAAAAGGAACAATGTATTGTATTCAAATTGAAAAGAAACGAGTGCAATTTTGTGTAAATGTTGAGTGGCACATTATGGTGGCGAGATCTGTGGAAAGGCCATTCCAGTCGGAAGCTGCACGAAAAAAGAAGGAGGTGGAAAATTTCGTGGTACGGGCGCGTGGCCGGCCGACATGAAAGGAATGAGTGGTGCGGTAAGATGTGCGGGCAGGAGGCAAGATATAGGGCGGGTGGCCGAGTTGACTGTGATAGAGCTTGTGGAACAAAATGAGGCTGGCAACTCGGTGACGAATGTTAGGGTTTGAAAGATTGGATTCTTGTTTAAGAGATGAAACACTCACGTTATTCACGTGTATGTACATATGTATGTATACTGCTACTTACGAGTGGCATAGAGATCCACATGATGAAGAGAACGACGACAGGGGACAGACCGGCGCGAGCATCACAGGGATGTTAACAATTCCATAGAGAAATTTATCAGTCAAACTAAAAGAATATTGAGTTGAATAATTCTCTTTTAAACATTTAGGTACTAATATTTCGTAATAAATTTGTTGTATTACCTATTCCTAGCTTACACGAGAAGTATCGTGAACGAACACTTAAGAAAATTCACCTAACACTTGGTCGATCCCATGCATTGCTTAAGAGACATGAGAAGAGAAGAAAAAGAAGAAAATCTTTGTGTCACTGGCCCACAGTGTCCCTGGTCTTCCTCTTTCAATCCTCTTCCTCCCACAGTGTCAATTAGATATAGAAAATTAGCTATTAAATGCAAAGCATTTCTTAGTGTACTTCGGCGAATTTGAGTGTATCTATCTATCTATCTATCTATCTATCTATCTATCTAGCTATCTATCTATCTATCTAGCCGCCTACGACTTTGAGCTCTCCTGTTCGTTTCGATAATAGTATCGATAGCAAATTTGGTTTGGCGTAACATGACTGTATGAAGAACATATTTGACTAGTCATAACAAGAAAATCATGACATGCATGTCATGAATGTCATGATTTACATTTCATGGTCCTGCAGCTCTTGAGGCGGTTTCGTTCACATGGCATGTAGCAAAACTGGTATGGTATGACATTATTGCATGGTGCAAACAAGCGACAGACCCTAACATGAAAATCATGACATGCGCGTCATATGACACACATGACTACATTCCAAGCTCATGATGCGCTCGCGGGCGTTTCGCTAGCGTCACATGTACCAAATTTGTTATCAGAGTACGCGAATGAATAATGAAGGCATGTGACTGGTGCAAACATGATAATCATGATATGCGTGTCATGTAACAACATGACTACATGCCTAGCCCATGATGCGTTCATGGGCGTTCCGCTAGCGTCACATATACCAGATTTGGTATTACGGTACGTGAATGGATGACGAAGGTATTGGACTGGTGCAAACATGATAATCAGGAGATGCGTGTCATGCAACAACGTGACTACATGCTACGCTCATGATGCGCTGGCGGCCGTTTCGCTTGCTTCACTTTTCGCAAATTTGGTATTACGGGTCGTGAATGGATGACGAAAGTATGGTACTGGTGGAAACATGATGAACATGGGATGCGTGTCATGTAACAACATGACTATATGGAATGGTAATGATGCGCTCACGGCCGTTTCGCTAGCTTCACACGTACCATAATCGGTATTACGTGACTTCAATGGATGACGAAGGTACGTGACTGGTGCAAACATGAGAATTATGAGATGCGTATCATGTGAGAACAAGACTACATGCCATAGTCAAGACGCCAATACATTTCGACGAGACGCCGTGTACGTGCTCGCCGGCGTTCATTTCGTCGCGTCACGCCAGCGTTGCCATGCCAGGCGCCAGTCCTGCCATATACTCGCAGGCGCTCGCCCGCACTGCGTTGCTTTGACGCATGTGCACTTTAGCGCATCCGGCGTCTCTCCGTTCAAAAAAAATTGCCCGCAGCTTCCCTCGGGGGAACACTGAGGAGGATGCGGAGCATATAATTGGTTAACGGGGTGTTAAAGTGCGACTTACTTGGGTCGATGGCTAAATTGGTTAACGTGGTTGTGAAATGGGGTGTTAAATTGCGACTTACTTGGGTCGATGGCTAAATTGGTTAACGTGGTTGTAGGAGGGGGTGTTAAATGAGTGAACACGTACACACGTATGCGAAAGGGCGGCGCTGGTCGAAGGGACGTCGATCATTGTGTTTGTGGATTCGTTGGAATTCATTTCACCGCGACCTTGGACGTCGACGCGCCGTACAAACCAACCGACGAGCGGCAACTGAGCGAGCGAGCGCCGACCTTGAGTATATATACAGCGCGACGGTGCATGCACTGTCAGCTGTCGAATGTTCGAGAAGGGGGAGAAGCGCAACGGCGCATGCGCGTGCGTCAGCTGCCGATGTTCTCGAAGCGCGACGGCGCATGCGCGCGCGTCAGCTGCCGATGTTCTCGAAGCGTGACGGCACATGCGCGCTACATTATACAGCTAGCGAATGCTCGTGAAGAGGAGAAGCGCACGCGGTGTGTAGAGGAGGAAGGGTGCACAGTTGGTGGAGGAGTGAAGCGCGCGCGGTGTGTAGAGGAGGAAGGGATGCACAGATGGTGGAAGAAGGAGGAGGAAGCTTGCGGACGGCGCCGCACTACAAGCCTCGAGTATTAGATGCTCCGCATCTAAAAGAGAGGACTCAGTGTTGTCTGGTTAACACATCGGTGCGAAATTCAGCATGTCATATTTCGCACCGTTTGTCGTCAGGCCGCGCCGACGAACGCTGGTCGCACCTGGCGTCAGACTATAAGTTCTCACGTTTTGCTCACGTAGCGTCGCTGTGCCCAGCGTGCGCACGCGTCAATGCTACATAGAAATATACTAGGTCCTTCATGATGCGCTCGCGGCCGTTTTGCTAGGTCCACATATACGAAATTTGGTATTACGTGACGTCAACGCATGGTGAAAGATATTACTGGTACAAACATGATAATCCTGACACGCGTGTCATGTAAGAACATGACGACATACCACGTTCATAGCGTGCTCCCGTCCGCTTTGCTAGCTCCACATTTACCAAATTTGGTAACACGGGACGTGAATAAATCACGAACGTAAACGACACATCCAAACATCGTAATCATGACACAGATGTAATGTACGGCATCACTAATCTCCACCTCGTAACGTTGTGCTGATTTTGAATTGACATATCAACATTTCTCATTCGTGTTTCGCATCTCATCGAATCCCACTGCACATGTATTCTGCCAATTTTTATACGGATATGTTGGAAAATATTACTAAATGAATGAACTATCAGCGCTTGAAATATTCTATGAAACCTCAGTGGAGTCAATCTAGAAAGTTAGAAGTCATTTCGACCCAATTTCGATGTCATGTCCCTTCCTTCAACTTTTATTTACACAGAACAGGTCTGGCGATATCTCCCCTGCGCCCATTCTGCGAAAAAAAACAGAAACAATAAAGCAATACTTTATATCATGTACGAACTATACATTATATACGATAGAACTTCCAGTGGCTCTGTTTTCTACAATAGGCTTAAATTTAACTGCAGATATTGTTCTCAGTTTTCGCGCCTCTTGCTTGGGACATTGCCACAGAAGCGTATTTGATACTCTATGCAATTTAATTTGAGTATCTAAGCGCATGTCAATATAACGCCTGCTTAAATGCAGTCTAGGCGACTGCTTGTCGTATGATTGATAATGTGAATGAATGTCGCACGTTAATTGGATTTTGACCAGGGTGAGATGAACTCAACTGTCTTGTCTACTCAAATATATTGTTACCTCTCTTATTTCCTTGATGATTCATCTTTACTTTTAGTTTATCATGATTTTTTTATTTTCTAATATTTTCAGTATTTTATTATTTTTCTTTTTTTAACAACAGGCTCTGAATAAGTGTATCACATGTAGCCTACTACAAGATTTCATGGCCAATCCCCCAGAGTGGGTATGTGCCAGTACTTTACAGGCAACAAACAAACAAACTAACAAGCTGGTGCGGCTTGCTTAACTGGCTGTAAATATATCTGTGCCTACTTCTCCGAGTCGGTCTCCTTCTCGTAACATATTTAGTGGAGTTGTGCGATCCCCGTCCTCGCCATGGAACTCCGAAGTGGATGCTCGCTCGCAGCTTTCAAGATGAGCACTCAAGACTCGCCTACATCCTCTCCGGTCTTCGGGCTTCCTGCCCTACATGCCAATCCAGCAGCTGCAACAGTTTTCGTGACGCTTCCGGCCCTCAAAGATCCTGACGTGTTCTCGGGCCGTGAGGGCTCCGACGTCGACCAATGGCTACGCCTCTACGAACACGTCCGGGCCACTTACAGGTCAAGTCAAGTCAAGTCAAGATTCTTGACGACGTGGCGCACACCCACGCTGGTGGATTGGCCAAGAACCGGATAGTTTTCATGAATTTCCTCCTTAATAACGGGTTAAGATTAATCTATTTACAAGAAATAAAAGAAAGATGCAACAGGATGAATTTGATGGCTGAATTGTAAATGATCTGTAGTGTATTTCAATTATTCGGCGTATTTGATTTATTATGAATTTGGAAAAGTGAAAATTTACTAAAGAATAATTTCAACATTTAAACCTCTTTGGACTTTTCAAGAACTGCTGCAATGCGTCCGGCAGGTTCGATCTGCAACAGGACCGTAATATTTATTTTTGTTTTATTTGCTTTTTTCTCGATTTTTCGCTCACAACAAGCGGTGCTGACGCTGACCGTGAAATATCTGTGGCAGGAGCTCTCTAACGCTATCACGTCAAAATTACCCAAAAGGGGAGGTTCAGAAACTCCTGCACTTCCCCTTTAGTAACGTCCTTGCGTTACACGTCAAGGTCAATACTCGAGGCACTCAATGGACTAAACAGTACAGACCCGTATATTGTGCCTTATCAGTGCACGTTAACGGACACCACACTGTCGAAATATCCGGAGCCCTTCACTACGGAGTCTTTTATAGACAATTTTCCGCAGCTAGTTTTTCTGAGCGAAACTAAGCCAACGCACCAAATCACCACGGCCTTCTTGTCAGCGGCGCGGCCGCGATGTGGCGTGTGGTGGAAGTTGCCCTGCGGCCTACGGCAAGAAACGGGCGGCGTGGCCTATGCATGCGCCCACTTTGCTGGCCTTCAACTCGGGAGCGACGGCGGTGAATCGGCCGGCCATCAGCAATGGTGAATAGGAAGTAGAAAGGAGAACGCATTCAAAGGGGACAGCACCCGTTCGCCGCTGCAGAAATCAGTCTATATATTATATGGTGATTTTGGGAAGTAAAAGCCCATCTATTTTTACCGTGAAAACTCTGTACGGCGGGAAGAAACAAAACACCGCCTGGCAGTGTTGTCACGAGCGGTCTCCAGTGACTGTGTTGTGAGTTACGTCGCTTGCAGCGCCGTGCCCGAGCATGCGCGCCATTGGCTGCGTTGTGAGTGACGTAAGTCGTTGATCCCGTGGCAGCCACGGTGCCGAGCCAATGTGAGTTTCTCCGAAAACTTCTGCATGGGTACACCATGGACAACACTATAGTCGGATAAAACTTTAGAAGGTAGGAGAGGCCCCGCCCAAATGACTGAAGCGCAGCATTCAATTTGCTCCGTGACTGAAGAAACAGTCCCGCTCAAAAATAGATTGATATGTGCTGTTTGACGTCCCAAAACCACCAACTATGATTATGAGAGATGCCGTGGTGGGGTGCGCCGGAAATTTCGACCAACTGGGCTTCTTTAGCGCGCACCCAAATATGAGCACACGGGCGTACAACATTTCCGCCTCTATTGAAAATGCAGCCGCCGAGGCCGGGATTCGATCCCGCGACCTGCAGGTCAGCAGCCGAGTACCTTAGCCACTATATCACAACGATGGTGTGAACCCCCGCTCAGAATATTGTGACTGCTTATAAAACGCATGTTTTGATACGCAGTGTCTTTTACGCCTCATGTTCAATTGAAGAAGTGGCATTGAAACACATCTCAATTATGGCATATCTGAATTGAAACACTATTGTTCCCTGATTATTGTGGGCGAGCTCAAAATGCTCATTTGTTCAGGCAGACGCTCAGCTATCTTATCACACTGCTGCCAGCAATTGATCGTTTGCGCGCTCTGCTAGAAACAACAAAAGCAGCATGTTCTCTATCGGCATGGTCACCAGCCATCCGGCTCAAAACATCACCTGAAGTGCGCACCTATTGGTAGATGCGCGTGTGCATCCGCCTTTGAGGGGAAAATGCCGCGGCCTTCTAAAGTTGTACCCGTCTATTTGCAGACAGTGGAAACGTGAGAGAGCTCGTACTTGTCGGGCCGGTGCACCGGGCACAAAAAACAGGCCCGGAAAGTCGAGTGCTCGAAGCCTTTGATTGATATGTGGGGTTTAACGTCCCAAAACCACTATATGATTATGAGAGACGCCGTAGTGGAGGGCTCCGGAAATTTTGACCACCTGGGGTTCTTTAACGTGCACCCAAATCTGAGCACACGGGCCTACAACATTTCCGCCTCCATCGGAAATGCAGCCGCCGCAGCCGGGATTCGAACCCGCGCCCTGCGGGTCAGCAGCCGAGTACCTTAGCCACTAGACCACCGCGGCAGGGCTCGAAGCCTTTCAAACCACGCTATAGCGCCAATGGGAATGCAAGCGTCGGTGACGGACTAATTCTGCAAACCATGCCTTTTTGTTAGCTCGCGATGGCAAACGCTTGCAACAACACGTTGCTTGATCGACGTGTGTAAATGCGCGGTAGTAAACACGGACGACAAGAAGATACAAGGCTGCGCTTGTCCTTGTATCTTCTTGTCGTCCGTGTTTACTACCGCGCATTTACACACGTCGATCATGCATCACCAACTCGCCCAATTGTCCACCTTGAACACGTTGCTGTTGCTTTAATGTGATCATCGCGGGAGTACATTCGCCGGGACGGGTGCTAGCATTCGACGGTAGTTTATTTAGCGGCACATTGGCTTCGGTAACGGCGTCTGTGACCGCCTGGGTTTCCAGAATAACCACTGTATTGAACGCATTGCGAAACACATTTATCCGCTCATTACACGCCTCCATAACCACGATATAGCTATAGTTGGTGACAAGCTAAGCATAAAAAGTAAAGTGTACCACTGTCCATTTCTATTATGGGCGTCCAACTGCGGCCGCTCATGACTATGACTTAGGAGTCATAATAAACGAATGACAAATTCAGCATGGCACCGTTCGCGACGAGAGGCGATGTGTCGCTGCACGAAACCGTCGGGCGTTCATTCGGTTTTCTTGGCGTTTTCTTCGTCAAAAAGAAACTATTTCATCCTCTCACTCTCAGCACCATCGTCGTCAGCCGTCATTCGATGCTGGCGTTGATGATTTTGCAGCACTTCGAGTGCACCGAAGCTGCAGAGCTTCCCCGCGTTCCGACGGTTCGGAACCGTGAAGCAGCAACACGGCGTATATTCTCTGCGTTGCTAGGATGACCACCCTCGACGATTGTC